>JAODAL010030339.1:0-50097 GCA_025379985.1 Phyllomedusa bahiana | reverse complement strand
AGCCCCGGAAAAAAGGTTTTATACATTCGGGCGCATTCTATACTGCCTTAAAATGATTTAGAAATGGCCTGTTAGCATCAACATTTATACCATTTATATCCACAGCCGCACCGCTATCCAGACTTATACTCACCTCTTCATAAAAACAGATCATAAAAACAGATCAGTTTCGTCTGACAAATTCTATCCTTAGTAAAACCATGTTGGCAATCACTTATAATGTTATATTCAGCCACGTACTCCTGTATATACTGTAGTTCCTTATGAGCCCTTCAAACAGTTTTCCTACAATACATGTTACTGGTCTATAATTACCTGGGCAAGACTTGGAGCCTTTTTTTGAAGATGGGAGCCACATTTGCCTTGCGCCAGTCTCCTGGCACTACACCAGTCACCAGAGAATCTCTAAATATCGCCAGTTTATTATACCAGTTGGTGTAATATTGGCCCCGCCTTTCTCTGCACTGGGCCTGCCCCCATCAGCTCTAGTACTGCACCCATTAGTGACACCATCTACATCCATACACCTACATGCTTACATGAGTTACTTTCTCCTGTTTTGTATATACATAGCTGAAGAAATTATTTAGTAGCTTCTACTGACCTCTAGTGACCAGCTCTCCATTGTTGTTATTTAAAATGGTTGTCTCACTACAAGGATTGTTTTTTATGTTAAAGATCTTGCAAAAACAAGTCACTTTGCAGTATATGTCCATTGACAGTGTCCTACCTATTCCTAGATATCCACTCTTGTATGGCTGCATCAGTCCTCAGGTCGCCATAGCTACAGACCGTTTGATTGTCTCATGATAGGCTGCCAGCACTGGTTGCTATAGCTACAGACCTGGCTTCTACTGCTGCCTAGTAGAAGCCAGTAAACCACACCCCTGAATTCAAAATGAAACCAAGAAAACGGGACTGATGTAAGATGAATCAGTGTAGTGAGACAACCCATTTAAGGGTCCTACATGCGCTGACTTTGGCTTTTTGGCATTTATGTTGTAGTGTGCTGGCTGCAAAATGTTACAATATTGTATATATCTGGCTGGGTGCAGGGAGGAGTCAGATTCAGTTTGAGTGAGAGCTTCAAGGAATAAAGCAAGCAGCCTAAAGTCTTCAGTGTTCATACACTACATTTGGCGACGAGAATGGCGAGATTCCGGGATTTACCACTATGGGACCTTTTGATGTTCTGGAGACCACACTAGTCTTCACCAGCACTGGACAAGTGGAAAAAGGGATTCCAGTTCTATGTTACAGCCACAGGAGTGAATGCACCTGCTCAGAAGAGAGCCAATGCTGCTGCATCTAGCTGGGCCAGAAGTCCAGGACATCTTTGAAACCCTGGGAGAAACAGGGAAGATTCAGATTATAGAACAGCAATGAACAACTGAGTGAGTACTTTGAGCCAAAGAAAAATATTCCATATGAAAGATATCAGTTTAGACAGGCTGTGCAAGAAGTGGGAGAAACCATTGACAGTTATGTGACTAGCCCTGAAGTATCTTGCAAAGTCTTGTGATTTTGGGACTGTAACAGAGGAGATAATCAGAGATCAGGTTATTGAGAAATGTCGCTCTGCTCACCTCAGAAGAAGGTTATAGGAACACCAGGAATACAAAAGAAAGAATTGTCTCTGTAACCTGTAGTAAATGTGGCAGAGCAGGCTTGTGCTGTGGTGCAGGATAAAACATGCTTTATTTTGATGCAGATGGGGCATTTTGCGGCTGTGTTAGAAATTGCAACCACAGGAAATAAAACCAAAGGATCACATGCAAAAGTAAATGTCAAAGCTGCAGATAAAGAATCTGACTCTGATTGTGAATATATATACTTGCTGAGCTCACAGCAAGCTGGGACAATACCCATTAAGATTGGTGATACAAACTTCACAGTACTGATTGATTCTGGAGCTACCTGCAATGTTATGGACTTAGCTTCTTGGAACAAAACTAAAATGCAGAAAAAATCACCTTAAATTTTGCAACACCAAACGGATTTACACGTATGGCTTTAGTACTCCAAAACAACTAAAGGGCAAAGTTCTACACTTCTGTTTAAATACAGGGGCTAGATCTCCATTGCGCACTGAATTCTATGTCGTGGATGGCACAGGATCCCCTCTGCTAGGCCGCAGAACTGTTAAGGAACTGGGCATACTAAAGATTGGACTTGATGCAGACAGTGCAAATGTGAACATGTTGTCTCCTTCTATTTCTTCACTGAAAGAGGAATTTAAGGCTTGTTTCTCTGGGGGTTTGGAAAGTTAAAAGATTTTCAGTTACAGCTTCCCCATTGACCCACATGTAAAACCATTACACAACCAATGCGTAGGCTTCCTTAAGCATGAGGTCACCTGTGGAGAACAAGCTTGCAGAACTACTGGAACTTGATATCATTTAACCAGTGGGAAAGGGCCCACCCTCTGGGTATCTCCATTAGTTGTTGTACCAAAGGGAACTGATATTCGGATCTGTGTGGACATGAGACGTGCTAACCAAGCTGTACTCAGACAAAGACAACCGATACCCACAATTGAAGATGTTCTACATGAGATGAATGGGGGAAATGTTTTTCAGCAAATTGGATTTGAAATGGGGTTATCATCAAATTGAATTGACCCCAGCATATAGAATCATTACAACATTTGCAAGCCACAAAGGTCTTTTTAGGTACAAGAGACTGATTTTACAACGTGGAGGATAACCAGCTCACATGGATGCACAGCCCAACTTGAGAGTTCTCCTTAGGTTCCCGTGCACGATCGGTGCCCAAGCTGCACCAGAGATAAGCATGAAAAAAGTCCAGATGATCAGCACCGGGCCGTAGAAAAAGGAGGAACTTTATTTAGAAAAAGACTGCCAATACAAAAGCGGCATAAAAACCACAGCAAATAAAAGCAAGCAGGCAGATCGGAGAGACATGAAGGACACGGACGCTGACATGTTTCGGGCGGTTTTGTGACCCAGGATATCACAAAGTCAAACATAAACTGAGTATTGCTGGACAATTAGTTCGTATTGTGATGCCTAAAGAATTACGAAAGCAAACTTTGAACTTAGCTCATGAGGGCCACCAAGGTATTGTGCGAACCAAACAATGATTACGTTTGGTGGCCAGGAATCGACAAGGATGTGGAACGTATGGTTTCTTCATGTCGAGCCTGTGGGCAGCAAACCTAAACCAGAACCGGTAACACATACTGTTCTACCTAAGGGACCATGGGAAGATCTGGCTATTGATCTGTGTGACATCCCATCTGGACACCATCTCTTAGTCGTTGTGGACTATTATTCAAGGTGGCCAGAGGTGGTAATTCTCACTAACGCAACTTCATCAACAGTAATTGAGGGGTTGGAGCGCATCTTTGCCTCTCATGGTTTGCCTAAACGGGTTGTGAGCGATAATGGTGCCCAGTTCATTTCTTAGGAATTTCAGGATTATCTAAAATCTAATGCCATTGAACACCGTCGTACAACCCCATACTGGCCACAAGCTAACGGGGAAGTAGAACGCCAGAACCGAACCCTGTTGAAAGTTTTAATGATTGCTCATTTAGAAAGAAGGGACTGGAAAAAAGAACTATGGCGTTTTCTTTTGGCTTATCGAACCACCCCCCACACTATAACTGGAGTGAGTCCTGCTGAGCTTCTTTGTGGTCGCAAATTCAGGACAAAATTGCCAGATGTTGGGTCTTCTTCTCCTACAGGTTTGGACAAATTCCGGGAAATTGATGAGGAAAGGAAGATCCGAGCTAAACGATATGCAAACCATCGGCGCCACTGTCAAACTAGTGGCCTTAAACAAGGAGATAAGGTTTTGCTTCAGAATGAGCGTTCTAACAAACTGTCTCCATTTTTTGAGCCTGAGCCTTATACTTGGAAGGAAAAAAGAGGAACTCAGGTGGTGCTAGAGGATTTGGATGGCAATACAAAAGTGCGGAATCCATCCTTCGTGAAGAAGTTTGTTAATTCGGAAAGCCAAGTGTTGTTGGACTGTGGGCCAGCACAAAGTTGTAGTAGTACTTTAAGTGATTCTGACACCAACCCCCAACCATCCACCTCAGAATTGCCAAGAGCAAAGCGAGCAATAAATCCACCGGCTTACCTTAAAGACTACGTGTATGGACAGGAGTTTACAGTTTAAAGTGTTTGGTGTTTTTTTCCTTAACCATTATATTTCATACTGTTAATTATTGTTTATGGATCTGTTGTTCATGTTATATACTTCTCCAAGGAGAAGAGGGATTGTAGTGTGCTGGCTGCAAAATGTTACAATATTGTATATATCTGTCTGGGTGCAGGGAGGAGTCAGATTCAGTCTGAGTGAGAGCTTCAAGGAATAAAGCAAGCAGCCTAAAGTCTGGTCTGTGTTCATACACTACATATATGTTTATAGAATTTCTTGGTGTTTGTTTTGCTGTCCTTGGTCACCAGCATCTCATTTTGTATTTTAGCTGATTTGATAAATTTTTTAAAATAATTGTATTAAGCTCTAAATAATTTTCAAAGGCTAATGCTAACCCCACTGGCTTATATTTTTAAATGCCTTTTTTTATTATTTATTTTATTATTTAAAGCCATGTTGGATTTAGTTTTAATCGCCTATGCTTGTTACCTATAGGAATACATTTTGCTATAAATTACGCCAGAGCATATTGAAAGCCCTCCCATTTGGCTTCTACATCACTATTTGATAATAACTGTCCTGGAGTGCGGCCCTCAATAAGGGGAAAATGGCCTTTTTAAAATTAAATGTTATTGCCCTCCAGCTCTGTGTTTTTCCAGAGGACGCACATAAAGTTAGTCTCCGGTGGCATCGCCACCATCACTGATTACCAAAGTCCAAAGCTGATAGATTAGCAACCGGTATCAATTTGGGACCTTAACGATCAGTGGCGCCAAGGACTAGCACTGCAGTAACACAAAACTAGGCACCTGCCATGACTGTGGAATAGGAGATAACTCTTTATTCTAGTGATTTAAACAGTTTGGATGCCACCTTTAATAGTGGCCATAGGCTCTAAAGCCATTCAAATTGATTACCATGTTAGGTCTCCAGGTCTGCCACCGGTATCTGACAGATAGGCCATTTCAAAGGCAAAGCCTTATATGTTGCCTGTAAGGCAATAATGAGAGGCTGTATTGCTTTGTAATGTTAAAGATTGCTGCTTTCCTAGTAGGAAAAAAATAAAAATAAAAGGTCAATACAGTTTCATTAAAAAAAAA
The DNA here is from genome assembly GCA_025379985.1 of Phyllomedusa bahiana. Taxonomy (NCBI): domain Eukaryota; kingdom Metazoa; phylum Chordata; class Amphibia; order Anura; family Hylidae; genus Phyllomedusa; species Phyllomedusa bahiana. The sequence continues at coordinate 44,869 of JAODAL010030339.1, read as the reverse complement.
AAACACTCTCGTCAAAAATAAAACCATTTTCAATTAAAATGATTGTTTTTGTATTAAATGCCCATAAAATTGTAATGACCTGTACAATGAAGATAACTTAATATTTATACCGCACAAAGGATTGTGCAAAAAAACCCAAAAAAACAGATTTGCCATTTCTTCCTTTCAAGAAAAATTTTAGAAATTAGTAAATAAAACACTGTATATACTACATATTAGGTGTTTCTGCATTTATATCAACCTGTACAATACATGACCATGTTTGTATTCCCTCCCCAAAAATGTATAAAAGCTAATGAATAACTTAGATTGACCCCAAAATGGTGCCACTATATTATGAACAAGGAATTTTCAGCACTCGTGCTCGGGGTAAATTAGGAAAAGTTGGTGAGTTGAAAAAACGCACTTTATTGGACAAGATGTAGTGTTTCTGTGATTTTAAAACCTTTTTTACTCTTGTCCAATAAAGTGCGTTTTTTCAACTCACCAACTTTTCCTAATTTACCCCGAGCACGAGTGCTGAAAATTCCTTGTTCATACTTCTGCTTTGGATCCCGCAGTCGGATACCTACCTCTCTTCAGTGCACCGTGTGTGGAAGGGGAGCAGTCAGATCCTATATGGACTTCAAATGCCGGTGAGCGTTTTCTGTTTTCTTTTTATTGTTGCCACTATATTATACAGTGGGGAAAACGTAACAAAGGCTACCATCAGTAACACCCCCATGCTTCACAGTAGGTATGGTGTTCTTTGGATGCATCTCAGCATTCTCTCTCCTCCAAACACGACGAGTTGTGTTTCTACCAAACAGTTCTACTTTGGTTTCATCTGACCCAATACTTATCTGGATCATCCAAATACTCTTAGCAAACTTCAGACGGGCCGGACATGTACTGGCTTAAGCAGGTGGACACGTCTGGCACTGCAGGATCAGAGCCCCTGGTGGCATAGTGTGTTACTCATGGTAGCCTTTGTTACGTTGGTCCCAGCTCTCTGCAGGTTATTCACCAGATCCCACCCGTATGGTTCTGGGACTTTTGCTCACCGTTCTGTGATCATTTTGACCCCATGGGGTGAGATCTTGCGTGGAGCCCCAGATTGAGGGAGATTATCAGTGGTCTTGTATGTCTTCCATTTTTTGAAATTATTGCTCCCACAGTTGACTTCTTCACACCAAGCTGCTTGCCTAGTGCAGATTCAGTCTTACCAGTCTGGAGCAGGGCTACAATTTTGTTTCTGGTGTACCTCGACAGCTCTTTGGTCTTCACCATAGTGGAGTTTGGAGTGTGACTGTTTGAGGTTGTGGACAGGTGTCTTTTATACTTATAACAAATTCAAACAGGTGCCAATACCACAGGTTGTGAGTGGAGGACAGAGGAGCCTCTTAAAGAAGAATTTACAGGTCTGTGAGAGCCAGAAATCTTGCTTGTTTGTAGGTGACCAAATACTTATTTTCCACCGTAATTTGCAAACAAATTATTTCCAAATCAGACAATGTGATTTTTGGGATTTGTTTTCTCACTTTGTCCCTCATAGTTGAGGTCTACCTATGATGTCAATTACAGGCCTCTCTCATCTTTTTAAGTGCGAGAACTTGCACAATTGGTGGCTGACTAAATACTTTTTTTACCCACTGTATTTGCTACCAGGTAGCCAAGACTGGGGGCGTGGAGAGGGAGTGTTTAGGGAGTGGCCCTTATATATTGGTAAGCGATTTTTTATTTTAGCTGTTGTTACGGTAACTCCCAAGGCGTAGGAAAAGGTAGTATTTTGGGCTGTTACCAGGACATCAGCTGCACTCCACGAACTGATGTTTTCTGATTCCAAAGAGAGGAGCTGTTTGATAGTCCGGTCCCCACCTGCATGCAGTACACTCCATCCACCTGTGTGCCCTGGCCAATGCAAGCTTTCATGCATGCAGTAAACTCTATGTCACTAGCAAGTGTATGCTTATATAGTGACACAGAGCACTGCCTGCAGGGAAGGAGGGATTAACCAGGGTGTATGGACAGATGGCACAGAGTATACTAGGGCACATTTATCAAGCAGTTCCACAAGAATTCTGGCACAATTTGCATCCAAAATAATGGCGTACAGGCTTTACACCACATTTACTAGGTGTTTTAGACAGTTTCTAGACACTTCTGCAGCTACCTGGCTGCATGGGTTCCTTGTAATCAGTGTAAATAGACCCTATTGCCCTGGCTTTGGCCCCACAGAGAGGCATTAGAGGTAGGGACCCACCTGATTAGGTTACCTTAATAGGTGGACATATGCAGTTGAAACAAAATCCACACAAAAAAATCTCAGTTTTATTAATGTTTTAATGCATTAATGCATTTTAAATGTTCCACACGTTTAGTGTTTGTATGGGTTCTAGCATCTGCTGTATGTAGTTGCACTTTTTGATTGTTATTTACCCTGCACCACCAATGCTGTAAAAAAAAAAAATACCCAATGCCAGCAGTGATGTTTTTTGTTCTCCCCCAAAAAACAAAATAAAAAGTGATTTAAAAAAGTGTATCTCGAAATGACAGCAATAAAAATGATAGTTTGCTCCATTAAAACATGTTCCCTCACACAGCTTTGTCGATGGAAAAAAAACAAGCAAATCTATTTTTTGGGGGGAAAAGTAGTGTAACATAATAAACCCTATACAAATTTGGTATCGTCATAATCATATTTTCCTGCAAAATAAAGTCAACGTGTCATTTTTGCCACATATTAACTGACCAAAAAAACGAAACCCCCCAAAAATGGCAGAATCATGATAATAATTGTCCAACGTAAATCAACCTTCAATAGTCAGTTCTCACTAGTCTGAATTGCTGTGATTACCCCTAATTACATATTCACCAGAACCGAAGATACCAAAAATGTGATTTTGTGCTTTTGCTCTGTTTAAAGTGGTATTCCCTTCAAATTGATCAGCTTTAAACCTGTAGGCAAAAGTAAATAAAGAGAATAACCAAACACATTCAGATCTCATCTCCTGCTTGTGTACACAAGCTTCACTAGTTACCGGCCACGTCTCTCTGCTCTTACAAGTTGCAGCAGTATTCGAGATGATGATGTCACTCCCTCCTGTGTTCCTTACCTTGAAGGGGGAGCTTGTTGACATTACTTACTGACAAGCTTTAACCTTTAAGAGATCTGTGCACTAAGAACCTCACATTTTTTCATATATTCCATCGTAGCAGAAATGCTGTTCCTAGAAATTCTTATGTTCTTTTTTGACCGTTCTTAGTGCCTATAGAGTGCTGCTGATATTGTGTTGTGTTTCCATAGCTTTTGACTGCTACATCAGTGTGCACCTATACTTTTATTCTACAAAATGGATGTGCTGGCCAGATTTTTTTTTCTACTGTTTACATGGGAAAATGGCTGGTTCCCATCTTGGTTTATGCACTCCACCCACCTGCACAGGCTTTTTAACCCCTTAAGGACCCGGCGTTTTTTTTGTTGACACGTTCGTTTTTCCCTCCTCGCCTTTCCAGAGCCATAACTTTTTTTATTTTTCCACCAACATTGACACATGAGGGCTTTTATTTTGCGGAACAAGATGTACTTTCTAATGGTGTTATTCACTATACTGTAGAATATACCGGGAAACCGCAAAAAAATTCCAAGTGGGACAAATTGTGAAAAAATGTTATTTCCGCCATGTTTGTGGGGTTTTTTTTTTTACGGCGTTCAATCTTCGGTCAATACAATGTGTTTTCTGTATTCTACAGGTTGATTCGCCTCCGTCAATACCAAACATGTAGGGTTTCCTTTATGTTTTGGGACCCTAAAAAAATTCCAAACTTTTTCTATTTTTGAAATTTGCACCGCGGCGCCAGTTTGTGCGACCAATAACTTTTTTGTACTAACACCTACGGATGTCAGTGAGGGTGCATTTTTTCCGGGCTGAAGTTTACTTTTTATCGCTAGCAGTTTGGAATGTATGCGACTTTTTTGATCACTTTTATTCCATTTTTTAAGTGACATAAAATGATCAAAAAACGCAATTTTGGCGTTTGAGATTTTTTTTCTTCTACGGTGACCAGCGCACGGGATAAACGATGTTATATTTTTATAGATCGGACTTTTTCGGACGCGACAATACCAAATATGTGTAACTTTTTTATTATTTTATTTTTTTTTTTTATTTTTTAAAATGGGGAAATGGGGGGGATAAGAACTTTTAATACTTTTTTTTTTGTACTGTAAAACTTTATTTATTTTTTTTTTTACTTTAACATTGAGGCCACCTATGGTACTTGACCACTAGGTGGCGCGATTGTCAATACAGTCTAATGCATTGCCTGTCTGCGGACAGAAGTGGGGCAAACCAGGACATGGAAGTGACATGAGCCTTCCCACGGCTCCCCACCTCCATGTCCGGGGGTCGGATCGTTGCAGCATAGCTGCAATGGTGCCAATCTCCCTGACGATCGGTGCGCGGCTCCGATTGTCATTCATTCAGACTCCACGGCCATCTTTGCCGCGGTGTCTGATGGGTTAAACAGCGCGGGCGGGCGACGCTGCCCGTTCACGCTGTAACGGCCGGGTATTAGCGGCGATTAGCCGCTAACAACCGGTGGCTGTGCGGGGGGGTCGCGGAGTGATCCCCCTGCAAAGCCCCTTATGGACCCTGGGACGTACTCATACGTCCAGGGTCCTTAAGGGGTTAATCAGATCAGGTGTATAGCTCGAACCTTCTAACCCTGAAATGTGGAGGTCTGAACAGACACCAAGAGAGGCAGCATGTGGCGTAGGTTTCCACCTGAATTGGGGTCACCTTGCCGTGGTAGGTGGGCATTTACAGTTTTGATAAAAAAATGTACACTAAGAACCGCAAATATTTTCATATATTCCATAGTAGCAGAAATGCTGTTCCTACAAATTCTTATGTTCTTTTTTGACAGTTTTTTGACCGTTTTTAGTGCCTATAAAGTGCTGCTGATATTGTGTTGTGTTTGCATAGCTTTTGACTGCCACATCAGTGTGCACCTACACGTTTATTCTACAAAATGGATTTGCTGACCAGATTTTGCTTTTTTTTTACTATATATTTATATGTGCTGATACGCCTATCACAGCTGTAAAACCCTCCACAGCCTAAACAGGAAGTGGGAGCTTGAACCTGCCTGTGGTTTGGCTTTGTAAAACAGCATAACAGCATGGTGAGTCAACACCTTAATAATGATGTACTGTATTATGCCACAGGCACTTGAAAAGTTTATCACATGTTATGTGACATCAGCCTATGCTGGAGTGAGCAGGATATATTAGAAGAATAGGAGGAGAAATAGGCCATATAAGCAGACCTAGTTGAGAGGGGCAAGTAGGTTTCATATCGCCTAGCTTCCAACTTTTAGAGATTGCAAAGAGGGACACATCAGGCCACACCTCCAACCACACCCAAATATGTGACATCACACCAGGACACGCCTCTAACCACGCCCACACACCTACAGCCTAACTTTTTAGATAGCCAAAGAGGGACACTTTGCATTCAAAAAATCATTGGAATGTAAATATTTTGGGGATCACATTTTATCAAATGATGAAATATTAAGTAAGTTGTTATCAAATGTACAGTTAGGAAGCTACCAGATACTTTTTAAAGCAAAATAGTCAGTTTATTGACGTAAATCTATTTTCCAAATGAAAAAGAGGGACATTTATAGAGCAAAAAGGACAGAGGGACAAGGGTTAAAAATAGGGACTGTCCCTCCAAAATAGGGACACTTGGGAGGTATGATATCGTTCCAAGTTCAGTCAAGTTATTTCACATCAAGTAGAGGTGACCCTGAGCTCAGTCCAGCCTAGGCCCACAGCTTTCCCCATTACAAAAGTACACAGCTTTAGAAGATCCCAAACTTTACAGAGTAAATAAGCGATACCTATGTTAATAACTGAGGTTGAATAAACACTATTTCCTATTGTATTGTGGGACTCATTCCACGCACATGCATGCCCTGTTTGAAGTGTGGGATATGGACGAAAGGGGTTCTATACCCAGGGCTGCTTTTGGGAAGCACAGAGCGGCTTGAAACTGTGGTCCTAAGCAGGGCCGTCTTAACACTATCATGGGCCCCCGGGCAGAGCAGTGAGCTGGGCCCCCCAACCAACACAGCCACTAACAGAAACAAATATATACATTATCGATAATAAACTTATATTTATTTATTCTTTTAATAAAATATGCTCTTTTTAAAATAGTTTTAATTCCCTTACTGACACAGGACATAATCGAATGTTTGGTGCCGGTAATGTTCTATGTAGCAGGATAACTCAGTTATCATGCTATATAGAAGGCTGGTGTACGCTGCTAGCTGCATCTGATACTGTCCGGCCAGATCTGTTCTCCACTTATTAACCCTTTAAACACTGTGGTGACTGCAGCAGTGGTGTTTAAATGAATTAGAAACGCTGCTGCGCAATCTAATCTGATTAGTACTTGGACTTCACACTGCGGAGAGGATTTATTTTTTTAACCAGACAGATACAGTAATCTACTTCAAGTGTGGGTAAAAAAAAAAAATAATAATTTACCCCTGGCCTGTATTGAGTGCATGTCCTAATCGTATATGACCTATTATCAGATAGCTATAATACCACCAAACAGTGACTAAATAGCACCAACAAACTCTATATAAAAAGACAATCATACAGTGACTGAGAAATACCTGCAGACTGTGGATGAATGAAAACAAAGGGAATAAAATACCAAAATGACCAGCAACTTTTGAATGAATATCACTACCATATGGAGACTGTACAGTGGGCTATAGTGATCAGACTGCGCACAATCTGCAGTCCTATCATATTGCAGACTGAGTACATTTATAAAGTTACAGATAAAACACAGTAAAATGCAGAATACACAATTAAATATATTGGGCTCACAGGTGACGCCTCTGACAGGAGTTGCTTCATTATCCTCATTTTAGACCGCGATAACTTCTTCCAATCATTATGTATAGGGAACAAAGCACCCACCAGGTACCCACTTGTTCAATGGGTGTCATTTAACCCTTTACCACTGCAGAGATTTTTGTTAACGTGGCGTTCTTATTTTCCTCATTGCCTAATGTTTTTTTTGGGTTTTTTTGTCTTCATACACAAGCGCTTTTTTTTTGTGGAACATGATGTACTTTCTAATGTTACTTGGTAATATGAAAAAAACAGAATTGTACAAGCTGAGGGTTTGTTGTTATGGAGTTCGCAGTTCAGTATAAATGACCTGTTACCTGTATGCTGTAAGGCTTTATGTAGTGGTACTTTTAAAATGATAAACATGCTATTTATTTTTTACATTTCCATTGTGGCCCCATTTTCTATAATCAATGACTTTTTTTTATTTTTCCTCATATGGACCTGGGTGAGGGCTCACTTTTTTTACAGGCTGAAGTGTAGTTTTTATGGGCACCATTGTGGGATGCCTGTGACGTGTGATTATTTGTTAAATAGTGTACACCAACAATGCCTGATGGACTCCATTGGCTACAATGAAGTTCTTCAGGTTTCCATCAGGGTGGGTAATATCTTAACATAAAAAGTCCTGAAATATTTTTTCTGTCACTTTTGATGGAATCTGTGCAAGAGGCTCCAAATTTAAGTGCCCTTAAGAAGCGACATGTCACTTCTTTTTACTGGTGCATAGTATTTGCCTGGGAATTTGCTGTGAAATCATAGCATTCAGTGATAGCTATGATTTACCGTATTTGTGGGGTGTACTTCGGGCGCATTGCAGTGTAACTACAAAGTACACTCTGCAAATACATCATGTAAACATATCCTAAGTTTAAAGGTGTTAAGGCTAAAAAGATTGTTGATGGAGAAGCGGGCACGCCCCTTCCCTGCCTCCCCTGGATAATAGATGGCCATGTAAAGTATTATAAAAGACATACACAAGGACTTCACAGGTAGCCTTTCTGAGGATCTGACAGGGTGGAGGTGACCCTCTCTTAGGACAGAGCTGGACCTGGCCAGAGTTATTATCAGCAGTCCTGCTGCGCTCACATCAGCCCCCATGATGTTCTGCTCTGAAGAGAGAGAGGGGGGGGGGCTGTTCATTATCTCACTCTGTGTGACTTTGTGTCCGGTTTGCACGTCCCCGACCATCACCCCCTCCTCTCGTCTCCTGAACTTAACAATGTGGGCAGAGGGTAGAGTGTCAGTGCCCGGACTGAGCACCTGCCCGACTGAGCGGGCATGCCCGCGGGCCGTGGACTCCTGGGCCGCCATGCATTTACATGCAATCAGCTGACGCTGCTCCTACCTTCTTTAATACACGAGCAGCGCCCGCTCGTGATAGGAAATTATGTGTGGCTGCGGACACTGGAGAGGGCCAGGCCTGCTGCTGTGGCCGGCTCCACGCCCCAGCTATCCTGCTGAAACCCACCCCAAAAACAGACCATCAAGTCTGTGCTGTCCGGCGCAGCTCCGCTAGTGGCTGATTCACTTACTGAGGCAGGACGGAAGCTCCGGCAGCACGCCACAGCTAAGTGAGCTCCAGGGGGAGGCGGGGCCAGCAGCTCCGTGCGCTCATGGGGCGGGGCCAGGCAGCTCCGCGCACAGGGAGGCGGGGCCAGGCAGGTGCTCCGTGACTCAGGAGAAAGAGCACTGCGTGCCAAGCCTTCTGTTCAAGTGCTCGCCCCGCCCACAGGACGGAGCAGATGAGCTCCCTGCAAGAAGATGCCTGCTCCTGCGGAGGATTGTCCCATTAGGATGGCGTAAGTGGCTTTTAATTTTCACTACTGGGTCTCACCAGCTAGCCAGCCTCCACCTCCTGGGGCCTCAGCATGCGCAAGCCTCCACCTCCCTGGGGCCTCAGCATGCAGACAGCCTCCACCTCCCTGGGCCCTCTGCAATGTAGCCAGCCTCACATCCCTGGGGCCTCAGCATGCAGCCGGCTCCACCTCCCGGGGCCTTCAGCATGCAGCAGCCTCCACCTCCCTGGGCCTCAGCATTGCAAGCCTGCCTCCACCTCCCTGAGTGGGCCTCAGCTTGCAGCCTGCCTCCACCTCCCTGGGCCTCAGGCATGCAGCCAGCTCACCTCACTGGGGCCCAGCATGTAGCCAGCCTCCACCTCTGGGCCTCAGATTGCAGCATGCCTTCCACCTCCTGGTGGCCTCAGCATGCAGCCAGCCTCACCTCCCTGGGGCCTCAGATGCAGCAGCCTCCCCCTCCTGGGGCCTCACCACGCTAGCCTGCCTCCAGCTCCCTGGTTAGGGCCTCAGCATAGCAGCTCCCAGCCTCCACCTCCTGGGGCCTCAGAATGCAGCCAGGCCTCACCACCTCCCTGGGGCCTCACCAGCTAGCCTGCCTTCCACCTCTACCTGGGGCCCTCAGCTGCAGCAGCTCCACCTCCCTTGGGGGCATCACAGCTAGCCTGACCTCCACATCCCTGGGGCCTCACCAGCTAGCCTGCCTCCACTCCCTGGCGCTCAGCGTGATAGCCAGCCTCCACTCCCTGGGCCCTCAGCGTGCAGCCTGCCTTCACTCTGGAGCGACTCAGTCGTGCAGCTGCCTTTCCACCTCCCTGGGGCCTGTCAGCATAGCAGCCAGCCTCCACTACCTGGGGCTCTCACAGCTAGCTGCCTCCTCCTCCTGGGGCCTCAGCATGCAGCCTGCTCCACATCCTGGGGCCTCAGCGTGCAGCTGCCTCCACCTCCCTGGGGGCCTCACCAGCTAGCCTGCCTCCTCTCCTGGCCTCAGCGTGTAGCCAGCTCCACCTCCCTGGGCCTCAGCGTGCAGCCTGCCTCCACCTCCCTGGGGCTTCAGCGGTTGCCCCACCCAGCACTTCCACCTCCTGGGGCCTCAGCTTGTAGCCAGCCTCCACCTCCCTGGGGCTTCAGCATGCAGCCAAGCCTCCACCTCCCTGGGGCTCACCAGCTAGCCAGCCTCCACCTCCCACACATGGGGCCTCACCAGCGTAGCCTGCTCTCCACCTTCCATGGGGGCCTCTGAATGTAGACTGCCTCACTTCCCTGGGCCTCAGAATGTAGCCTTTGCCTCCACTCAATGGGGGGCCTAACCAGCTAGCCAGCCTCACCTCATGGGGGGGGCGGCCTCCCCAGTAGCCAGCCACCTCCCTGGGGCCTCAGCATGCAGCCAGCTCCGACCTCCCTGGGGCCTCACCTCAGCTAGCCAAGCCTCCCCTCCCTGGGGCCTCACCAGCTAGCCTGCCTCACCTCCCTGGGGCTCAGCATGCAGCCTGCCCTCACCTCCCTGGGTTCCTCCACCAGCTAGCCAGCCTCCACCTCCCTGGGGGGCCTAGCATGCAGCCAGCTCCAACCTCCCCTGGGGCCTCTGCATGCTCAGCCAGCTACCACCTCCCTGGGGCTCAGCTTGCAGCCAGCTCTCCACATCCCTGGGGCCTCAGCATGCAAGCCAGACTCCACATCCCTGGGGCCTCAGCATGCAGCAAGCCTCCACCTTCCCTGGGGCCCTCAGCATGCAGCCAGGCCGTCCACCTCCTCGGGGCATTCAGCATGCAGTCCTAGCCTCCTCCTCCCTGGGGCCTCAGCATGCAGCCTGCACGTCCACCTCCCTGGCAGGGCAACTCTGCATGCAGCAGCCTCACCTCCCTGGGGCTCAGCAGCTAGCCTGCACTCCACCTCCTGGGGCCTCTGCATGCAGCCTGCCCTCCACCTCATGGGGCCTCTGCATGCAGCCAGTCCCACCTCCCCTGGGGCCTCAGCATGTTAGGCCTGCCTCCACCTCCCTGGCGGCCTCAGAACTGCAGCCTGCCTCACCTCCTGGGGCCTCACAAGCTTGCTGCCTCCCACCTACCTGGGGCTCTCAGCATGTAGCTGCTCCACTTCCCCTGGGGCCCTCAGCATGTAAGCCTGCCTCCCACTTCCCTGGGGCCTCAGCATGTAGCTGCCTCCACCTCCCTTGGGGCCTCACAGCTAGCCAGGCCTCCACCTCCCCTGGGCCCCTCACCAGCTAGCCTGCTCACCTCCCTGGGGCCTCACAGCTAGCCTGCCTCACTTCCCTGGGGCCTCACCAGCTAGCCAGCCTCCACATCCCTGGGGCCACAGCATGCAGCCTGCCTCCACCTCCTGGCGGCCTCACATGTAGCCTGCCTCCACTCCCTTGGACCTTACCTGCCTCTTCCTACTCAGCCGTCTGATCTACTGTTTGGGTCCTCTTATTTGCAGACACTAGTAGTGGTAAGTAGGATTTGTGTCAAAAAACACATTGTGCCCAACTACCAATGTAAGGCCCAGACTATTCCATGGGATGCTGTAAGCTAAGCTGCTTATCTGCTGCGCATCTACAGGCATCGGCAGGGCCAGATGGTGGGATGTGGGTTATGGGACTGCTGTGGCCCTACCTGACGGTGACCTATTTATCAGCCTGCTTTTTTATGTACTACTTACCTAATAGGGGCTTTATTCTTACCTACCATGCCTAAATTTCTACTACCCAAACGGGGGGTCTACTCTTTACTGAATTTAGGAGCTACCTATGTCCTGTATGAAGGGTTTTACACCTGCCTTGTTATATAATGAAGCAAACATAACTAAGGACTGTGGTACAGAAGAGGGCAGCCCAGAGCTGTCTGAGGGAACTTTAACTGTTAGGGGCACAAAGAGGGTACTATAACCATTGGAGTTGCTATGTAAGGGGAGTTTGTACACAGTGGGACGAGGTAAAGAGTCTGCTCGAAAGTGAGACAGTCCTAAGATGTTTGTGTGGTAAATTCTGCAGAGACGAGTTACGGCTGGAGAATGTCATCATGATGTTTCTGGGCCGGAGAAGAAAGAAAAAGGAAAAAGAAAGCGATTCTCAACAGATAAGCCGTCATCTGTGAGTCCTGGGTGTCCGGGGTTATTGTGCTTCTGTTGGATCAGTGCTGGATGTATTCATTGTCATGTGACTTGACACTACTAGCGGTATTGTAAGTTATATCAGCATTTATATTAGGGGCAGGCGACAGGGTACACTTGTTTATCCCTTAATTGTAAAACAACTGTACGATTGTCCTAACCTGTGAACTAAGAGTGTGTGCGCCAAGTTTACTTTATTGCTGATGTTTATAGTGGGTGTTTATTTAGCGAGGGGCTGGATATTGAAATGTGGGCGGGTTGGGGGGGAAATTGATTGGGCGGGTGGGGGCGGAAAATTTTTATGTGGGCTGGGGGGGGCGGATATTGTATGTGGGGTTGTGGGGGGGATATTGTATGTGGCGGGTGGGGGCGGATATTGTATGTGGGCTGGGGGGGGGCGGATATTGTATGTGGGCGGGTGGGGGGGGATATTGTATGTGGGCTTGGGGGGGGAAAATCGTCACTCTCTCTTTTTAAATCTTTTTATTCCTCCCATTCTTTTTTCCCTTCCCCCCCAAAACTAAGACCCCGTCCTGCTCCTATATTTCGGGGCCCGGGGTAGGTGTTTCCCCAGCAGGGCCCCTGTGCTCAGGGGGCCCCCCGGGAAAGAGCCTCCCTTTTACCAATGGAAGAAAAGGCCCTGGGTCCAAAGGGAAAATATGGACTTGGACAGCATGTGGATTACATGCAGACAGAGAGAGCTACAACTGTAAAGGGTTGGCAGCGAATAATGGAACAGAGTTCACCCTTGTGTTGAAGTTTGGAGATTACTTTGTCTCCAGTGCATGGAAAAGAAATCACATTTTTTTCAAGTTACTGAAACAGGAATAAAAGCTACCTCTATTTTGTTTGAAATCTTTGTTATTTAAAAATTTTTAAAATTTCACTTGCACCTTACATCTTTGCATAGTCGCCATCAACCTTATGCCTCACAAAAAACCCGGGTTTTATAACTGCTTTGGGGAAGGGGACCCGGGGGGGATTTTTTTTTCCAACTGCTTATATTTTTATTCTTAAAAGGGGCATTCTTATCACATTGATTAGCATTAAACATATAGGCAAAGGTACATAAAAACTATCAACAAATATGTCGCTGTTCTCTTTTTGCTTTCTTTCAGAGCCAGAACAGTTCTTGCCTCCTGCTTGTGTATACAAGCTTCCCTAGGTTACTAACCACCTCTCTCAGCCAGGGCTGTGGAGTCGGCAAGCCGAAGCCCTGACTCCGACTCCTCATATTCCCAAACCTCCGACTCCTGACTCCGACTCCTGACTCCCTCATACATGGCGCATGTTTAAGTGATAACTTTACTGTAGTAAAGTGGTAACATACGGCTGTTTATCACCTTATGATACAATAATCAAGCTATTTAGGTAGAACAGACACTGACATGCAAAAGGGTAACAATGTTTTGATCTTTTGAACACTTGTGCGTAGAGTTGAAGAAAAAGCTGTATTTGTATCCAAGTCCAGTCTGCCCACCAAAATTGGAATATGTAGAAGAGACCTGGGATCTGATTTTGGTCAAGATGTGCTTGAATCTGATTCAGAGCCCAGAAGGATTCAGGCAGAGCTGAAAGCCAAAGGTGGATTCACCAAATCCTAGCAAAATAATAAAAATTAACACTTTTAAGGAGCAAAATTGTAACTAAGCAGATGCTAAATACTTGCAAGTCAAATTTATGCATAATATGGGTCAGATGACTGTATATACAATTACAGTAGCCTCATGTACAAAACTGTAGTGGATGGTGAGATATGGACCCTGAAAGTCACAAGTTCAAACCATTGTTACCATTTTGCTTGTCAGTGTAAAATATATATATTTATTGGACATGACTTTAGGACACAAAAAAATTGTAAATATGCAAAACCCTGCAGGAAAATTTGTGGAGTCTCTGAATTTGTTCTGAAAAATCGAATTGCCTCAAACAGATACTGCATACATGACCTCACATCTGATCTCATTATTTCCAGGCTAGAGAACAGCCTCGCTACACTAACTTTGGTTGGGGCAAAGCGGTGACCACAGGGGCAACATCTCTAACAATGTTAGGGTATAAAGGAATTACCTCAGCCACAGTCAGTTTTGATGGATGGTTGAACTCTTCTACTTCTTTGAAGGCAGGTGAAAAATTTTGCTGAAATCTGTTTGCCATGGGAGCAGAATCTTTTCCCCTGGGGCAGCGCTTTGCCTGCTCCATGTCATCAATTACACTCCTCATGTGATAAGACTGAAGATATGGGAACAGCAGCACTGGCCGGACCCAATTCCTCTTGCTCTTTGCACTGCATCGAAAGAACTGGACTAACTTACTATATATTTCAGGAGTCGGAGTCGGTCCATTTTATGACGACTCCGACTCCTGCAAAATAGCCTCCGACTCCGACTCCGACTCCACAGCCCTGCTCTCAGCTATAACAGTCCTGATCAGGATGCGGGGGTTACTTCCTGCTGTGTCTTATCAGCATCACAGGAGCTTGTTTATCTTTCTTAATGGCAAACTTCTCCTCTGCTGTTCAAACCTCTCCATTACCAATGTCCCTCTGATAAGCCAAGCAAGGAATAGCAGAGCTGAAATGTCAGTCAGCCTAACTAGGAAGTGAGAGCCTGAAGCTTGTGGTGAAAAGTAGGCTCTGTGAAACAGCATTGTGAGAAAACCCCTATAAAGGGGTTTTATCGATAGAATCAGCTCAAGTGTATGTAAGCTTCAATCTGTTTCAGTTTCAAATATAGGGGCGGGTCTCTCCTCTCAGTAGGCATGTATCTCCTCCCAGAAGGCGAGTTTCCCCTCACTGAAGAGCTGTGACATCATCATTCTGTGTTAGCAGGGAAAGGGAGAGGACTTCAGCTCTGCAGACCTCCTGCTATATTTCTTATGATTGCAGAGCTCTCTCTCAGTCTGCACAAGCTCCTTGTAATCAGAACTTTTCATTAGTGTAACCAGTTATACACATAGTCTGAACTGATGAAGCAAGTGTGAGAAATCCTCTCTGCCTCCTTCCCTCCCCCCTCTGTCATCACCAGGAGGTAGAGCAGACTGAATAAAGCTGTGATATGAGGGGAGAGGGAATCTAGCAGTTAGGTAGTCAGTAATTGCCCAGATCCTTTACATAGAACTATGACTGGGAGATGAGGACACAGTGGAGATGAGACAGCCTTCTATTATACACACACAGCCATCTCAGGCAGCTTGTTTCTCACAGCTCAGAAGAGAGTAAGCACAGAGTGCAGGCAGCCAATCACAGCGTGTTTCCCTTCCAGTGGTGTGTCCCAACAGGCTGAATGACATATCAGTCAGCCAATCACAGAAAAAGGGGGCGTGTCCTGTCCAGCTGCTGCATAAATAGCTGTAGATGCACAGTTTAGCTCATACCTACTATACTAAGTGACTTAGGTAAAGCAAACCAATTACAAAAGTGCTTATTTTTACTGTCCCCAGCATTAGAGTTATGATCTTTGTAATGAGAAAACCCCTTTAATGTTTGATTTGATTTTTAAAGGAGGATGAAAACATTAGAAAAGCTTCTGCGTCATCCCTCAGGGTCACCAGATAGCTGTTGGGGTTTTTAAAATAAATCTCCAGAAACAACAATCATATTTTCTAGACATACATGAAGAATATCTTTAAAATAAATGCTACTTTCTAGAGGGGAAAATCTCTCCTCAGGGAGAGCCAGCAATTATTATTTCTAGACAGGGAACAATCTGTAAATTGTGGACTGTATTGCTTAGAAAACACCACAATTTTTTGGGCCATGTTCACAGCTGCAATTGTAGTACCAGAAACTACCCCCCTCATGCACTGAGGGTATGTGAGTGGTTGTTCTTTTGGTATTTTTGCATTTGTGCAATCTCCCCATGCATTATACTGTGGCTTTTCTGCATGCTGGTGTGAACAGGTGTTAAGTTGGAGTGCAGTTTTTTATCATCTAATTGTTCCCCTAGCAGTGGGGTATGTGAGCTTTTGCTCCGCAATTAGCTGCACCTGTCAAGTTTTCCCAGTTTGCATAAAGGCCAGAGCTGCCAGCTCCTAGGTTCAGTTTAGTCCAGCAATAGAGCTCTGGACATGGCCCAAACAATTGTGGTGTTTTTTTTGAGTAAGTGATGTCCCATTTTTTTCATGTTTTTTCTGTACACTGTATTGCTTAGGACAAAAACTGAGGATAAAGGAAAGACAATGGTATTTTATTTCTTGTAGTCATTTTATTTAAGGAACAATATAGTAATAATACAATTTGACTCCATGCTTTGCAAAATTAAATATGCTTAGCCATTGTCATTGTGACTTTGTACAGTAATTGCTTTTATTCAGGCTCTGTAGATATCATCAACAGGAACCTGATTTTACAGCTGTGTACAGAGGGTAAGATTCAAGCCATTGGGATATAGTTCCACAGAGACCTTCGATGCTCAGTGTTGATATAGAGTAAAAACTGCAACTGTCCGTCAGGTTCCTGATGCTACATAGGAAGGTTTTGTTCATAGTCATACGTCTTTGTCTGGCTTCTGCAATGAAAAACAGGGATTGTCACTGACAGTTTAGGTTAGTAGTTTCCAGCCTTTGATTCTCCAATTGTTTTAAAGTTACAACTCAATCATGTCCTGACAGCTTGTGCTTGTAGGGGCATGCTGGAAGTTGTAGTTCCACTGGTTGGAGACTACTGGTTTAGAAAAACCTGACAACAAGATATTCTTAAAAAATTGACCAGCCGTATATTACCATACCAATAACATTAAAATAAACCTATACTTACCTTTCTCCTCACCTCCGTTCCAGCACTGGGTCTCCATGATCTTCTGTTTACCTTCTTCTGAACATGATATTGGCTGCAGTGGTCACTTCTTCTGCTTACAGAGTTGTTCACTTCACACAGTTGTGACCACTGCTGAGGATTAGTGGTTGCAACAGTGATGTCCCATTTGTAAGAAACCAGAAGGTAAACAGTGGTTAGGAGAGCCTGCACTGAAATGGAGGTGAGTAGGAAGGTGAATATATGCTTTTTTTATTTTCTTGGCCACCAGTAGCTGATTATTTAACTTCTAGATGAACTGGACAATTACTTTAATAGATATGATATGAAAAGGAATTGTTAAAGGGGTTTTGCATAGTAGACATGTATGATATATCGATAGGATACGCCAGCGATGTCTGTTTTTACCTCTGGGACCTGTACTAATCTTGAGAACGGGTCAATGACTTTCTCTAGGCAGAACAGAGAAGTATCGGCGCATGCAATGGCACTCTCTGTTTACTTCAATGGGAGTTTAAAACTTGGAACTCCCATAGAACAGAATGAAGAGACGTGCACGCACAGATACCTCTCTGTACTGCACATAGTAGTTCAGGGACCAGTTCTCAATATTGGTCAAAGTCTCAGAGGTGGGACTCAGACCTATTAGATTTTTATGGCATTTCCAATTAATATGCCATGTAGGTCTGAGATAGGAAGACCGCTTTTTTATATTATTATTATTATTATTATTATTAAATGTGTATTTTGCAGATTGTAAAACCATTAGTAGATATCAGCTGTAAACCATTCCAGGACCCTAAACTAAAGATAAAGATTTCATGCAAGCAAATTCCTTCATACGTATTATTTTAAGAAAGACATATATATGACTTAAAGGGGTTGTCTCACTACAAGGATTGCTTTTTATGTTAAATATATTGCAAAAACAAGTCCCTTTGCAATATGTTTCCATTAACAGTGCCCAACCTATTCTGAAATTTCCCTTCTTGTATGGGCTGCATCAGCTTCTGTGGTCACTATAGCTACAGACGTGTTTGATCTCTCCTGATAGGCTGCCAGTGCTGGTCGATATAGCTACAGACCTGGCTTCTACTGCAGCCTAGCAGGAGCCAGTAAACACAACCCTGAATTATTATTATTATTATTATTATTATCATTTATTTTGGAGCTCCCTTGATTCCAGAGCGCTGTACATTTCAGGCGGGTAAATTAATAACATTGGTCAAACAATTACAAAGTGACAATAAGTGACTAACAACTGGTACAGAGGGAGAGAGGTCCCTGCCCGCGAGGGCTTACAATCTACAGGGAAGGGGTGAAGAGACAGAAGGTGAGGGGCAGACATGTTTGTGGGGCGGAGGAGTGCAACACGGTTAATGTTGGTTATAGGCAATCCTGAAGAGGTAGGTTTTCAGGTTACCTTTGAAGCCGGTGAGAGAGGGGGAGAGTCTGAGGTGTTGTGGCAGTGAGTTCCAAAGTGTGGGGGAAGCACGAGAGAAGTCTTGGAGACTTAGTGAAACTAAGAAAACAGGACTGCGATATGATGAATCAATGTAGTGAGACAACCCCTTTAAAACTATGTATGACTGAAGTCTGAAAAAAGGTTCTGAGTTTTATTCGGGGAAATTACACTGCTTCTCACCATAGGTTGCATATTGCAATAAGTAGGGTTGAGCTGCAGTACCAAATACAGTTCCACTTGAGAGTGGAAAAGCAAAGCCTGATTACTATTTTCAGATATCTCCTTCGGGATGTTAGTATTTATTTCAGCTATAATAAATCAATACAATGTCATCATTATAAATAAAGATTATTATTATTTTCATACTAGTATTGCACATTTAAATATTATACCTTTCATTGTCTGCACCAAGTTTTTTTACTTCAGGAAGATGGGAGGTTTTATCATATGGTAATCTTTGAAAGCTAGCTGTTCTTCCAAAACGAAGAGGTAAATTAGCAAATGACTGCACAAAGTGACCGCCATATTGTGATCTTCCAAACCTCTGAGGCAAATTAGCTGCTGACTGGATACTGGCCTTTCCAGATAAGTATCGCCCAAACCGGAGAGGTAAGTTTGGGACACTCTTTACCACTTTGTCATCAGATGCTCTTCCAAACCTCAATGGAAGATTTGCGGCAGGCTTGAGGCCTCTCTCCTCAAGGAATTCCCTCTCAAGAATTGGAACACTGCTGTATTTGCTCATGATTGAAGAAGTCATGTCACTTAAGCTTTTTGGTCCCAGGTATTGATACTCATTGGAGTTAATATTCCTCTGATGTTGGAGATCTTCTCTGGACTGTGTCTAGAAAAAAAAATGTAAATGCTTTGCAAAAGTTTTGTTCAAAACAGTAGGAATATTTTGGTTGTATATCGGGTCAAAGAATAGGACACAAAATGTTAAATAACTTTACAGTCTAGTGTGTTTAAAGAGAACTTGTAATGCATTCATTTACATTTCTGTTTATTTTTGGTTAAGGAGTCCAGTAGGCAGCCGGAGTCCAATAGGCTGTCACATCAATAGCTGACATCCTTTCTTCTATGAGTGTGTCTAGAGCAACAGCTAACCGAAAAACATACAGGTACAAAGAGAAAAAATACTATTCCTTTTTTTAAAGGAAGAAAGTGTTGTGGAATATGTTGACACTATAAATAAAGATTGTTATTATTAAAAATATATACAGCGTTTATGACAGATGAGTAATAATAGAACAGACAACATTAGACAAAAGAGGAAAATAAAATACATAAACACCAAAGACTGAAATAAAAGATAGAAAACTGCTGGTTACATCAGACTAAAGAAAAATGATACGAATGTTACAGTGCCTTGCAAAAGTATTCGGCCCCCTTGAACTTTTCAACCTTTTGCCACATTTCAGGCTTCAAACATAAAGATATAAAATTGTAATTTATTTGTGAAGAATCAACAACATGTGGGACACAATTGTGAAGTGGAACGGAATTTATTGAATATTTTAAACTTTTGTAAAAAATAAAAAACTGAAAAGTGGGGCATGCAAAATGATTCGACCCCTTTACTTTCGGTGCAGCAAACTCACTCCAGAAGTTCAGTGAGGTTCTCTGAATGATCCAATGTTGTCCTAAATGACTGATGATGATAAATATGATCCTTGCAAATAGTTGTATTGGAACCAAAATAAAATTTCAAATACTTTAATCAATCTTCTTAAAAAGTTACACCGACATTAATCCGTGCTACACAGAATGTCAGACAATACGACAAAGTTATGGGATACTCAGTCTTTAGTTGCGGCCATCCATGCCGTTCAATGCATCAGTCCATTGATAGCTCTGTTAGTAGCTCACACCACGAGGAGCTGGAGACGCCGAACATCAGAGCGGACAGAAAAGCACAGCGACGTTTCGGGGAGAACTCCTCCTCTTCCTCAAGCATATGCGTCATAGAGTACCACCTCCTTAAAAAGGTAAGTAGAAAACAGATAAAACCATTAACCCTTTCACAACACATTATAAAAACATCTTAAGATTAAAACATTCATTTAATCCTTTGGGGGCAAGTGTTTCTAACACGGCTATCCAGTAAGCTTCTCTTTTTAATAGCCGATCGATAGCTAGTGATTTATCGGCAACCCATATTTTTTCTAAGACGCACCACCGTAGTTCACACACATCATGTCGGGCTGCAAAAAAGTGTCTTGCCACGGTGGTCTCACCATAGGATTTTGTTTCTATTTTTTCATTAGTCTTCTGTCTTTTTCTTGCTCTAATCGCAGCTTTATGTTCATTAATTCTGATTTTAACCTCTCTTGCGGTTTGTCCAACATAGACAAACCCACAGGGGAATTTTAACATATATATAACACAATCGCTATCGCAAGTATGGAACCCTTTGAGTTTGATAGAATATTCTTTTAGTGGATGTTGAATAGTGTCTCCCTTTATTATATTGGTACAATTCTGACAAGGCAGGCAGGCAAATGTACCTGACCGTGTGCTTTTAAACAAAGTTTGTTTCCTCAACATTTGTGGTTTCTTTATATCCGACGATGTTAAATGTTGACCTAAAGTTCGCTCTTTGCGATAGATTAACCGAGGGGGATCTCTAAACAAATGGCCATATTTACTATCGCTACTCAATATTTTTCAGTGTTTGAGAATAGCTTGTTTCACCAATCCCACGTGTCGGTCATACACTGAGATAAAATTAAATCGTTTATCTTGACTTTGACTATTTTTATTTTTAGTTTGTAATAATTCTTCCCTGGGGACAGATAGCACTTCCAACCCTACTTTTTGTAGTTCCTCCCTATCGTATCCTCTAATACTAAATTTCTCAATTAATTTATTCATAGCTGTTAAATAGTCATCATCATTGGAGCAGATTCTTCTAGCTCTTACAAACTGGGAATGGGCTATACCCCTAAACACTTGGGGAGCATGCTGGCTTTTACAGTGGAGGATGTTATTGCGATCTGTTTCTTTGGAGTACAGAGAAGTGTGTAATGTATCACCTTTCCTCCGTACAAGGACATCAAGACATTAATCGTTCGTTAATGTAAATTGTATCAATGGATGTGCCTGGTTCAGATGTTCAACAAAGTCCCCAAGGCGGGACTCTGACCCAGTCCATAAGAGGAAAACATCATCGACATAACGAAACCAGGTTATTATGTCACTGGAACAATCAGAGGCATATACATACTGTTTTTAAAAATACAACAAATGCCCCTGTGGGTTTGTCTATGTTGGACAAACTGCAAGAGTAGTTAAAATCAGAATTAATGAACATAAAGCTGCGATTAAAGCAAGAAAAAGACAGGGGACTAATGAAAAAATAGAAACAAAATCCTATGGTGAGACCACCGTGGCAAGACACTTTTTTGAAGCCCGACATGATGTGTGTGAGCTACGGTGGTGCGACTAAGAAAAAATATGGGTTGGCGATAAATCACTAG
Source organism: Phyllomedusa bahiana (assembly GCA_025379985.1). NCBI lineage: Eukaryota > Metazoa > Chordata > Amphibia > Anura > Hylidae > Phyllomedusa > Phyllomedusa bahiana. The sequence goes on along the minus strand of JAODAL010030339.1, from coordinate 23,343 downwards.
CTACCGATCGGCTATTAAAAAGAGAAGCTTACTGGATAGCCGTGTTAGAAACACTTGCCCCCCAAAGGATTAAATGAATGTTTTAATTTTAAGATGTTTTTATAATGTGTTGTGAAAGGGTTAATGGTTTTATCTGTTTTCTACTTGCCTTTTTAAGGAGGTGGTACTCTATGACGCATATGCTTGAGGAAGGGGAGGAGTTCTTCCCGAAACGTCGCTGTGCTTTTCTGTCCGCTCTGATGTTCGGCGTCTCCAGCTCCTCGTGGTGTGAGCTACTAACAGAGCTATCAATGGACTGATGCATTGAACGGCATGGATGGCCGCAACTAAAGACTGAGTATCCCATAACTTTGTCGTATTGTCTGACATTCTGTATAGCACGGATTAATGTCGGTGTAACTTTTTAAGAAGATTGATTAAAGTATTTGAAATTTTATTTTGGTTCCACTACAACTTTTTGCAAGCATTGTAAGCAGGGTTGGAGAGCCTGCCTCTGTGAACCAAGTACGGGACTCAGTGTATATATTTTGCCTTGAAACGGGGAACAATCTAATATATATGAGTGTATCGATCTCCTAGGTCCTGTGGTGTACTGTACACTTTGGCAACAATGTCTTTTGAGGAGATTTCTAACAGTACCGACATCAGAGCGGATACCTTCTGTTTCTCTGAAACAGATAGAGTACGTATTTTACAACAAGCTGAATCAGCGGGGCTAATGTGGAATACAAGCAAGGAGGACACCTGTATTAATTATCCACGCAAGTTGGAGCAATTGAAAAAAGAGAGAACTGAGTCTTACCTCCCATGCTACAGCGTTAACGGAATATGTGAAAGCTGCCCGTATTCCTCGTGGTTTACGTAGTAACTTACAACCTATATTGCTACCGGACTATAGCAGATATAAAGAAAGGTGGTTCTCTATAAGTAATCGCTATTTCATGGATTTAATGATTTTGTCTATACAGCATCTGCAGACTGCGATTAACCAGGTCCAAGGCGATATAAAGAAATTGGAAAGTGATTTTAAAAGTAACACGGCGATTGATGAATTCAGTAGAATGAATGCTGAGTTAAAGGCTAATATGGAGAAATTAAAGTAGACCTTACTCCAGAACAAGCTCAGGAAATTTGAAAGAGACCCAAAAGATTATGCAGCAAACCGTGTATATACATGGTCCGAAGAGAGGCGAGACCAGCGTCGATCTCGATATAATCAACAGAGAAGGCATGACTCTAAATCCTTGTCGTCTAGATCGGAGTGCTCAGGATCAAGTGAAAGAAACATTCCATATGCCCGTCAAGAAGATGCGCATAAAGATTTTTTAGAAAAAACTTCAACAGGAGAAGAGGCGGGTCTTTAGAGATTGCCAAAGGAAAATACAGGAAAAAGGCCGACGAGGAATCGCAAGAAAAACAATCTTCATTAACTTTAAATATTTCCTCAAAAGAACTGACTTTGGCCCAACGGGACCTTATTGATACAGGTTTGAACTTTGTACCTGAACAAGAAATGAGACTGTTTGATTTTACTGTAGATTTCTATAGATTTTGTAGAAACATAAGATGTAAGATGTTTTTCCAGGATAAGTCTAGTTCTGAAGGGAAGGCGATTAAACAATTTTCTAAGAAATTGAAGAGGAATACACAGTTTGATCCCGATGTGAAATCGGCATCACTGGAGGTATTCCAGCAACTTGCAACAAAAGAAATATCTGAAAAATGGTCCTCTATTTCTAAACAGGTAAATAAGAATTTAACTAGAAAAGAGAGAATAGCTATCAAAGAACTTAAAGAGGATAATTATATCATTATAAAGAAAGCGGACAAGGGAGGGGCCACTGAAGTGATGGATGTACAGCCATATCTGCAGGAGGCTCATACCCAGCTACAGGATACTCAGGTCTATAGACCCCTTAATGAAGACCCTACAGCTATTCTGTCTCATAAGATACAAGATCTGTTGCAAGAGGCATTAGATAAAAATATAATTTCAATGCAAGAAAAACAGGTCCTCATGAAGAATAACCCACGGGTCCCTATCTTCTATATTGTCCCAAAAATTCATAAATCCCTAGATAGGCCCCCTGGACGTCCTATCGTCTCGGGCATAGATTCTCTCCTGGAACAATTATCAGCTTACATTGACATGTATCTTCAACCATTTATTAAAAAAGAACCATCAATACTACAAGATACGGGCCAATTTCTTAGAGCTATTAAAGATGTCAACTGTGCTACAGTCACATGGCAATGCACACTTGACATTAAGTCCCCTTTCACCAATATTTGTTTTGATGACGGCAAGATCGCAGTAAGGGAAACACTTGGTCAAGATGCCAGCTTAACCAATGAAAAAATTGCCTTCTTGATGCAACTCCTGGATCCGGTCCTTTCTGAGAATTATTTTCGATTTGGTGGCAAACTGTACTTGCAGCTGCAAGGGACCTCGATGGGGTCCCCTGTGGAGCCAAGTTACGCTAACCTGTACATGCTGTATTTTGAAAAACAGTATGTATATGCCTCTGATTTTTCCAGTGACATAATAACCTGGTTTCGTTATGTCGATGATGTTTTCCTCTTATGGACTGGGTCAGAGTCCCGCCTTGGGGACTTTGTTGAACATCTGAACCAGGCACATCCATTGATACAATTTACATTAACGAAAGATTAATGTCTTGATGTCCTTGTACGGAGGAAAGGTGATACATTACACACTTCTCTGTACTCCAAAGAAACAGATCACAATAACATCCTCCACCGTAAAAGCCAGCATGCTCCCCAAGTGTTTAGGGGTATAGCCCGTTCCCAGTTTGTAAGAGCTAGAAGAATCTGCTCCAATGATGATGACTATTTAACAGCTATGAATAAATTAATTGAGAAATTTAGTATTAGAGGATACGATAGGGAGGAACTACAAAAAGTAGGGTTGGAAGTGCTATCTGTCCCCAGGGAAGAATTATTACAAAATCAAAATAAAAATAGTCTAAGTCAAGATAAACAATTTAATTTTATCTCAGTGTATGAACGACACGCGGGATTGGTGAAACAAGCTATGCTCAAACACTGGAAAATATTGAGTAGCGATAGTAAATATGGCCATTTGTTTAGAGATCCCCCATGGTTAATCTATCGCAAAGGGTGAACTTTAGGTCAACAATTAAGATCGTCGGATATAAAGAAACCACAAATGTTGAGGAAACAAACTTTGTTTAAAAGCACACGGTCAGGTACATTTGCCTGCCTGCCTTGTCAGAATTGTACCAATATAATAAAGGGAGACACTATTCAACATCCACTAAAAGGATATTCTATCAAAATCAAAGGGTTCCATACTTGCGATAGCGATTGTGTTATATATATGTTAAAATGCCCCTGTGGGTTTGTCTATGTTTGACAAACCGCAAGAGCGGTTAAAATCAGAATTAATGAACATAAAGCTGCGATTAGAGCAAGAAAAAGACAGGGGACTAATGAAAAAATAGAAACAAAATCCTATGGTGAGACCACCGTGGCAAGACACTTTTTTGAAGCCCGACATGATGTGTGTGAACTACGGTGGTGCGTCTTAGAAAAAATATGGGTTGCCGATAAATCACTAGCTATCGATCGGCTATTAAAAAGAGAAGCTTACTGGATAGCCGTGTTAGAAACACTTGCCCCGAAAGGATTAAATGAATGTTTTAATCTTAAGATGTTTTTATAATGTGTTGTGAAAGGGTTAATGGTTTTATCTGTTTTCTACTTACCTTTTTAAGGAGGTGGTACTCTATGAAGCATAAGCTTGAGGAAGGGGAGGAGTACTCTCCGAAACGTCGCTGTGCGTTTCTGTCCGCTCTGATGTTCAGCGTCTCCAGCTCCTCGTGGTGTGAGCTACTAACGGAGCTATCAATGGACTGATGCATTGAACGGCATGAATGGCCGCAACTAAAGACTGAGTATCCCATAACTTTGTCGTATTGTCTGACATTCTGTGTAGCACGGATTAATGTCGGTGTAACTTTTTAAGAAGATTGATTAAAGTATTTGAAATTTTATTTTGGTTCCACTACAACTATTTGCAAGCATTGTAAGCAGGGTTGGAGAGCCTGCCTCTGTGAACCAAGTACGGGACTCAGTGTATATATTTTGCCTTGAAACGGGGACCAGTCTAATATATATGATAAATATAATCCACCTGTGTGTAATCAAGTCTCCGTATAAATGCACCTGCTCTGTGATAGTCTCAGGGTTCTTTTTTTAAAGCGCAAGACCCATCATGAAGCCCAAAGGAACACACCAGGCAGGTCCGTGTTTACTGTTGTGGAGAAGTTTAAAGCCGGATTTGGATACAAAAAGATTTCCTAAACTTTAAATCCCAGGAGCATTGTGCAAGCGATCATATTGAAATGGAAGGAGCATCAGACCACTGCAAATCTCCCCAAGACCAGCTGTCCTCTAAACTTTCATGTCAAACAAGGAAAAGACTGATCAGAGATGCAGCCAAGAGGCCCATGTCACTTGGATGAATGCAGAGATCTACAGCTGAGGTGGGGAGATTTCTGTCCATAGGACAACAATCAGTCGTACACTGCACAAATCTGGCCTTTATGGAAGAGTGGCAAAAAGAAAGCAGAAAGAGCCATTTCTCAAAGATATCCATAAAAAGTCTTGTTTAAAGTTTGCCACAAGCCACCTGGGAGACACCAAACATGTGGAAGAAGGTGCTCTGCTCAGATGAAACCAAAATCCAACTTTTTGGCCACAATGCAAAACGATATGATTGGTGTAAAAGCAACACAGCTCATCCCCCTGAACACACCATCCCCACTGTCACACATGGTGGTGGCAGCATCATGGTTTGGGCCTTCTTTTCTTCAGCAGAACAGGGAAGATGGTTAAAATTGATGGGAAGATGGATGGAGCCAAATACGGGACCATTCTGGAAGAAAAACCTGTTGGAATCTGCAGAAGACCTGAGACTGGGATGGAGATTTTCTTCCAACAAGACAATGACCCCAAATATAAAGCAAAATCTTCAAGGGGAATGGTTCACAAATAAACGTATCCAGTGTTAAAATGGCCAAGTCACAGTCCAGACCTGAATCAACGAGAATTGTGGAAATAGCTGAAAACTGCTGTTCACAAATGCTCTCCATCCAAACCCTCACTGAGCTCGAGCTTTTTGCCAAGGAAGAATGGGCAAGATTTCAGTCTCTCAAATGTGCAAAACTGATAGAGACATACCCCAAGCGACTTGGGAGCTGTAATCGCAGCAAAAGGTGGCGCTACAAAGTATTAACTTAAAGGGGCTGAATAATATTGCACGCCCCACTTTTTATTTTTTTTAATTTTTTTTTATAAAAGTTTAAAATATCCAATAAATTTCGTTCTGCTTCACAATTGTGTCCCACTTGTTGATTCTTCACAAAAAATGTAAATTTTATATCTTTATGTTTGAAGCCTGAAATGTGGCAAAAGGTTGAAAAGTTCAAGGGGGCGAATACTTTCGCAAGGCACTGTATATATCTGAAAATATAACTTTCCACAATTTATAATACTAAGCCCAAAATTGATTAGGATAAAGTGAAAAAAAAATTAGAACTAACATTTAAGTTCTAATAAAAATAAGCATAAAATAACCCAAAAATAACCCAAAGAAACATATAGAGTAAGAAGAGGAGAGAACAAAAGAGCCACATAGTCTTAGGATGCCCCTCAGTTATTGCACATTGATTAGTGCTTTTTGGAGATTTCCCCCCAAAAATAGTGAGAGATCTTTTTTCTTTGCTTAATTTAGAGCACAGGTGTCAAACTGCAGCCCTCCAGCTGTTGGGAAACTACAACTCCCATCATGCATTTGTATAATCTGTAACAGTGGGCATGATGGGAGTTGTAGTTTCCCAACAGCTGGAGGGCCGGCAGTTTGACAGCCCTGATTTAGAGAAATAGCTGTCAATCCCTGATAATGCCACCCACTGGACTCCTTAACCAAAATGAAGCAGGAATTTAAATGAATGAATTACAAGTTCTACTGAATCTTCCCATACAAAACAATATATCAATCTGCTTAGCTTTTCTATAGCTTGTTCTATAACATGCTTCCCGCATATTTGTAAGCATGCTCAGTGTGACAGTTTCCCTTTAAAATGAGTGTTTATGGTCAAGATCTATGTATGGACAGCACATGTTTTGTGCAGCATACACTCATCCATGTAGTTACATCATTTTATGGTAGCTTGTCGACCACATAATTGTTTGGCCAACATCTATCCTCCTCAATTCCCCTATAAATTTCGTACACACTATACTTGGCTGCTTGAGGACACAGAGACAAGCTGCTGCCAATGGCTTGTCTCCCAGCAGGACAAAGATTGGGCATGTAGAAATCAAACATGCCACTTGCTTGTATCCACAAACTTCTGCTATAATCGGACAATTAGAAGCCTTTAATACACATTAGATTGTTGGTGGGATCTTCAAAGTCTCTCAGAAGTGATTTAACATGTGTGGGCCACTATACCAAACGTCTGCTTGACATTTTTTCCTGTATGAAATGACCGAAGACAGCAATTCCTTGTCACGACATTGCAAACTGGAAGAGGCTACTCTATTTAATGTTAGGAAGACATGAAATGTATAAAGTAGGTCCCAATATAAACATGCTGTGATTGCTCTGCTAAATAAACAATTACAATTTTTTTTTTACATACTCTTATTTTAAAGGGGTTCATACATCCTCCTAGGACAGACCTGGGCATTGTACGCCCACGGGCCGCATTACGGCCGTCTAACTAGCCGGATGCGTCCCGAAGCCTGTACAATGCACAGACCATACTAATAGTATTAATTAATATTAATATGCCCGGTATTAGATTGGGCAGCGGTGCGATGAAGTGAGCACTGCTGCATCTCCTTGGCCACACAGTCTAATTACTCTGTGTGGCTGAGGAGCTGCCGGAGGAGCATCCCGGTGCTGGCCGCCAGTGTCGGGCAGAAGCGGATGGCGGTCGACTGGGAAGGAGGAAAGGTAAGTATTATTGTTATTATTTTTATTGCCGGTTACCTGCCTGAGGGGAGCTATATATACCTGCCTTACTGAGGGGACATATCTATATACCTGCCTGACTGAGGGGACATATCTATATACCTGCCTTACTGAGGGGACATAGCTATATACCTGCCTTACTGAAGGAAGCTATATATACCTGCCTAACTGAGGGGACATAGCTATATACCTGCCTACTGAAGGGAACTATCTATATAAACCCGCCACTATCTGAAGGGGACATAGTTATTTTTGCCTTATGAGGAAGCTTATTTTCCCTGCCTTAACTGAGGGCTATTATATACCTCCCTGACTGAGGGGACAATGTTATTACCTCCTTACTGAGGGGACTATTTTTATACCTGCCCCTTACTGAGGGGAGCTATATATACCTGCCTTACTGGGGGGAGCTTTATATACCTGGCTTACTGAGGGGAGCTATATATACCTGCCTAACTGAGGGGAACTGTATATACCTACCTTACTGAGGAGGACATAGCTACATACCTGCCGTACTGAGAGGAGCTATATATACCTGCCTTACTGAGGGGACATAGCTATATACCTGCCTGACTGAGGGGACATATCTATATACCTGCCTTACTGAGGGGACATGGCTATATACCTGCCTTACTGAAGGAAGCTATATATACCTGCCTAACTGAGGGGACATAGCTATATACCTGCCTGACTGAAGGGACATATCTATATACCTGCCCTACTGAGGGGACATAGCTATATACCTGTACCTGCCTTAGAGAGGGGAGCTATATATACCTGCCTTACTGAGGGGACATATCTGTATACCTCCCTGACTGAGGGGACATATGTATATACCTGCCTTACTGATGGGACATATCTATATACCTGCCTTACTGAGGGGAGCTTTATATACCTGCCTTACTGAGGGGACATATCTATATACCTGCCTTACTGAGGGGACATATCTACATACCTGCCTGACTGAGGGGACATATATGTATACACCTGCCCGACTGAGGGGACATATGTATATACCTGCCTTACTGAGGGGACATATATATAAAACTGAATAACTGAGGGGAGCTATATATACCTTCTTGACTGAGGGGATCTATATATACCTGCCTGAGGGACCCCTATATACCTGCCTAACTGAGGGGTCATATATATACCAGCCTGACTAAGGGGAGCTATAGAGCTACCTAACTGATGGGACTTATATATCTATAAGTAAGGAGCTGCTGAAAAAGTGAGGATTCTAAGACGAGTCGTGGCCGGGAGAAGTCATCATGGCAGTCTGAGCCGAAAGGAAAAAAACAAGGGGAAGATGACCACTTCTTCCTGCGCTGGTACCTGGTTGGGTGACACTGAAGCTCTGTTGGTGTCCCTGGAAGAGACATTAACTACGCTAGTGGCAAGATTTCTTGGAGGTCGTCCCAGCCATCAATCTCCCAAGAGCAGGTGAGGGGAACACACCATACACTTGTTACACTGTAGTCAGGTGAGGGGGGGCTCATAGTTTGCAGCTTTAACTCTTTACTTTCCTGCCTGGTTTGCCTCCTGCAGAACTTTCTGTCCAATTTTTTCATTTACAGAAAGTTTTGCAGGATGTATGGTTTACTCTACTGAAGGGCTACCTACCAAAACTACCGCAATTGTGGCCAGATCCAAGATTTAATAGGGGATCGCCTGATTTATGATATACTGCAGTACACAAGTACTGTAGTATATTGTACTAGCGATCACTTGTACAAATACCCAGATGAGATAGGAAAAAAAAAAAGATTTAAAACTACATTATTTTTAAATGTTTCTGCCATAAAAATGCCGGAATTGTCTCTTTATGCCAATCACCTCACTTTTGATATAAAGTTGGAATTAAAGGTGGAAAAGTCATATGCATCCTTTAAAAACCCTAACCCCATAACAACTTATCCCGACACAGCTCAGCTGCTAGAACAGGTTATTGGTGTAAGAAAAAAAACTAGTAAAACACATTAAACACGCTTTATAAATCTGGTATCAATGGAACTCTACTGTCCCACAAAATAAAGAGAATGTGACATAAATATCACATAGTACGTTTCCCCGAAAATAAGACAGTGTCATATTAATTTTTGCTCCTAAAGACGAGCTAAGACTTGTTTTTAGGGGATGTCTTATTTTTGGGGAAACAGGGGTAGTACTTTCCACAAAAATAAACCTCAAAAATGAGTTTTTCCCTGTTCACCCTATGGTTTTTTTCTGTATTAGTCTGAAACCATCCCAATTTCTTATGCGGACCCATGGGAAAATTAATTGCCCACCCCTGTCCTAGGGAGTTAGTAGATTGGTATTCTCTGTTCAGGACCCTCATCTCCTTCTGACCATAGTGAAGAGTGTCTCTCGCCCTGGAGGACCTGCCAAGTCCTGCATTTCACAGCCAGCCGATTGATATGAATGTGAACAGTACAAATTTTATGTTTTTGTCTGTGGTGACGCGGCAGGAACTAACATATTACAGATGGTTGCAGCAAGGGGACACTTTGTGATCAGCTTATTGTCAAAACACACTGCTTGTTCAAAGAGGAGAATCCGTCAGGGGTTGTATGAGATTAGGAAATAGTCTGCCTTTTTTTTTTTTTAGAACCAGCCGGGCTTTAGTTTGGTATTTTAATTTATTCTTATCTATTTTAATGAGCCCGAATAACAATAGCAGACAGAGTCCATGAACAAGTGGACTCTGTAGACACTTACCCCTTTAAGCCCATATGTTCTCCCAACTACAATCACAGCGAAAACAGATTCTGTGTGTACACAATATATTAAAGACAGAGCTCTGTAATTATTGGGGTCAGTAAAACAAATATATATAATGATAAAGTAAAATGTTATTGACTGGCTTAGATTCACCAAAGCATTTTCCCACCTTGAGTATAATACCCCTGAAGACATGAAGATCCTTACCTCAAACAAGTCGTCATATTTTTCTTGAATTTCCAGATTTGTTGCTGTTGTCTCTTCAGAAAAGACGGGAAAAGCAAAGAGAATGGAAAAGCTACAGAGAGATAAGAGCATAATGTGGCTGGATGTCAACCTGCTCATTTTCCTGGGTTGTAGAGATCTTTTAGTCTTTGATGTTAGATGGTCTTCATTATATATAGTGTTTGAACAACAATACACCCAACAATCTCCACCGTCTTAATTAATACAGGAACCTAAATTAAACCATAAAGAATTAGAAGAATTTATTTTCCGATACATTGACATTAAAACTATATGAGGCAGAATTATTGTATCTGGATTCAATAGATCTTAGGAGGACATAACAATCAGGGTCAACATGAGATCAGATTAATTAGCACATATTCCACATTTTAATTCTTTTGGTTTGTGCATAATATATTTAATTAGCATACATATTATGTTAATTAGCGGTAAATTATCCGCTTGAAAGTATTCTACAAACATATTTGTTTTTATGAATGAGGAGAATAAGGAATAAAAGCTACATGAATGATATCATCAAAACCACTGAAACGTTCACAGAGCGTGCTGTATTCGTGCACCTAGGTAACGCTGTGATTCACTCAGGTTTTAGTTTAGTCTATCACTGCATTTGACCCCAACTTCTTAGAGGTACTAGCAGACTAAGATGCTAGATATATTCACTAATGATCTCTAAATAGTCTAAGCCATTTCTGTTAACTTATAGCTTTGGGGTCCATTCTGTACCTCTATGATGTACACCCCACAATATTAGGGGTGTTCAATAAATTCTTGGTATTGACATATTCTGCTTACTTTGCAGGTAGCTTTTATGATGTTTCCATAAAAACCCCTCCTTGGGGGTTAAAAAAGGTAAAAATTTTCAGCTTTTTTTGACACATGCTGTTTTGAATGATCATAGTAGGCTGACAAAACTTTAGCAGTGGGCAGTAATAAAATTTTTAACAAAACATGAAAAGAAACGCAAAAACATACTAGTGCTTCTGAAAAAAAATTAAATACATAAAAAATTTAAATTATGTCTGAAATTAAATCCGTAGAAAAACCCCATAAACGTATAGACTTTTTGCACACAAGCATTTTTTAACCCCTTAACGACCCCCACTGAAAGGCCTCATAAATAAGGAAGTAGGGATGAAACCCAAACAGCATCCCTTAGCCTTAGCAAAAAAACCCACTTCCTGGTTCCTGTGTTCTCCCTTAAAGAGGGGGAATATTATGTATGTTACAACCCCCCTTTTTTGTTTTGTTTTTTAAATAATTACTTTCCCCATTTGTACAGTTATGGTAAATAACAACAAAACAACAAAACAAAAACAAAAAACACAAGGAAAACATGAACATGAAAAGTCATTTTCACAATCACGAATAAAAATCTGATCAAATTTCCCCAGGACCCGGGCTAAACCTCCTAAATGGCTAGAAGGGCTCTTTTTCTTGGTAGGATATCGTCTAGAATGACCGGATCATGCTTACCGATGGGCGGGTACTTCCTGTTGAGACTTCCCCCATCAAACCAGCTCTGTCAGTCGAGAAGTTCATCCAAAGTCATTGTCTGGTATTTTCTGAAATTGGGGCATTTCGGGTTATGTAAGCGTCCCGTCCCGCTCAGCTGGACCATCTTCCTTTTTTTGGCTGTTACTTTAAAACCCTGGATTATAGCCGGGAATCTCTTATTGTTTGGCTTTCCCCAAACAACAACAGTATATCGTAATAGAATGGCTCCGCCGTCTTCTCTTGTCCGCATAATGTTTCATTTTGCGTTGTTGGAAAGTCTGTTGGCAAATGGTTGACTTGCTGCGGGCGTGGGTTGCCACACGGAATGCGTATGTAAGTTCAGGGGAATACTATTTGAGCAGGGAATTAGTTGTTGAGTGCGGCGTACTTGTATTTGGTAGGAATTTGTTAGGCCTGCTTCATGATATAGCCCAGAGCGCTGCTTTGACCTCTTTCCAAAGGGTGCGTAAATCTTTCCCCCTTTCCCCATTTGCTTGTGGCCAAAGGGTGTTATCTTCTGTGGGGAACCCCAAGGTATTCAAAAATTGTACGAAGTATGTCCTTAATGAGGTCCATTGTCGTTTTGACTTTTTTTGGAAGCCATATGCTGAGAAAATATGTCCAACTCTGGTATGACACGGGTTTGCGAAGTTGACGAAATAAAGCAATAGTAGGATATCGGGGAATTTTCATAAATTCCCACTAGGATGTATTGTCCTTAGGTAGGGGCCCCATAGAATCAACCGTACTTCCTCCAGACTCCTTTGGTGGGGGAAGACATCCGTAAGGGTCAGGGTTTTGTGCAGGAGTAACAAGGGAAAAGTATTGCGTGTTTTTTTATGTGTTCACAAAAAATCCAATTGGGAAACCCAAACCTTTTTCTTGGAAGTTTTTTTTGTACCCAAAATTCCCAAATGCCCTTTCGGGGCAATATTTTTATTTGGTACACAAGGCCTTTGGAACCACCAGTTTGGTCCTCTGAAAATTAATGATCCTCAGTGATGTAGTTTCATTTCTGACACTTGAAAATGACTGCAGCTCCTTAATGTTGATGCCAGATTGGAAATTTTGCTCTCGGGTTTTATGCCATTTTCCATTTGGATAATTTTAAAAGGACAAAGCTTTGCGTTTGCAGTTGCCATCAAAAATTGATCACTGAAATCCCTTTTGTCCCTGCATGAACTGTAAAAATTTGATGACGTTCATTTTTGCCTGATCTGCATTGGTTTCTTCTGTGGATGTCTGGATATGTGTCAGTGGATTACTGTATTTTCCAGGCCATAAACGATTTTTAATTGAAATCTTGAAGTCGCAGCCCCCCGTTCAATTCAAGCGGGCATTTAGCTCTGGGTTTCCCAAATGATGAGGGTGCTTGTGATCTGTAACTAGGGTAAAATGGACTCCATAGAGAAAGAGATAAATGTTCACCCCCCCAAACAACAGTAGGCTCTCCTTTTCAGGTGGAGTATCTTTTTTTTCAGTATTCGTTAATGCCTTGCTGGCATATGCAATGAGGAAAGGGGCCCTGATTATTAGGTAAAATGCTTAAAAATAGCCCCCATCCACGGCTTGCATCCAAAATAAAACTCGTGCGTAAAGTGAGAAAAAGAAGCCAATTTATTTTTTGGGAGCACATTCCCTTTTAATTGATCAAAAGAGGTTTGACACCTGTGGACCATTAATTCACAGCTGTGTTTTCGTAGATCCTCGTGGTGCACAATGGGGGGAAAAAATTCGAATAATCTAGCACAAAACTGGACTTTCCAAGAAAAACGAACTTCACTGACATTTGGGGAAATGGGGGCCCTTTTTATTGCCTGTCCCTTTTTTTGGGATCGGGCTGTACCCCTGCCGCTGAAAAAATGTGACCATAAAACCCAAGGACATTTTTTTAATTCACCTTCTCTTTGTTTAGAGGAGCCCCCCAGATGCAAGATTGAAAGACCCCCTGTAAGCACTATTGTGTTCACTTGGGTTTTACCTAAACTTAAATTCACACTGTAATTGAAAAAAGTTGGGAATATTTGGATCACATTTCTTAAGCATCCTGAAAGATTTCGCGGCTGAAAAAACCCCCAATGAAACCCTTTTTGTCCCCGCGAGGCCTAAATTGTAGAAAAATGTTGTTGGGTATCTGGACTCTGGACTTAGTTCTAGCTGATGGTAACCTTTTTTAAAGGGTCCAGTTTAAAAAAGAAAGTTGCTCCATTCAGAAAAATAAAAATATCGTGTATTGTGGGAGAGATTTCTTTCTCTTGAATGGCAGTATTTGGCAGGGGCATTCCCCCACAAAAACTCACCCCGTCAGGGTTTTTTTGGGGTTTTTGGGAAAAACAAAATTGGAAACCCCTGGGTGGGGCCTATAACAGTCTCAAATGTACATTTCTAAAAATTTAAATTCTTTTTTCCCCCTTTTTCTCAATGAAATAATGCGCCTTGGGTTTTTGCGCGGCGAAATTTTCATCCCAAAGAAGTGTTGAAATCCTTAAATTTTCCAAGTCCTGAACAAAGGGAAAATTCTTTAAACATAGTTTTTTACTTCCTTTTTGCTGGATCATTATTTTTATGAAGACTGAATGAGACCCAGGGTTTAGGGAGTGTGATAGCTGAGAAGGCAGCCTCCCGACCTTTAGATATAAAAACTTTTTTTCTGTGTCTTTCCCTTGAGGATTTTTTCTGCGTCAAATTTTCCCCCCGGTGGGTAAATGGCTTCTGAATCCAAGGGGAAAATTTGGTCCCGAACAGTTTCCCAAAACAGGTGATCTGCAATTTCTCTTGTATCGCGTCTAGATTTCCTGGCCCCCTACAATGGTGAAAATAATATCATTCTTAAAAGTGATTTTAACACTTGGAGACTGTAGATTTGGGGGTAAAGTAATGTAAACATAACCCCATTGTGGTAGATTCTCCTCTGCAGTTATGTATGACTTTTTTCATTGGTTGTTTGCTGGACTGTAAAGACGTTTGGTAAGTGCTGAACGCACAGCTGCAAAAGGTTTTCTTTCCCCCATTTGCTGCAGGTTTGCCCAAAGTGGAATTTATTGCATGAGGAAAGCTTTCCCACACCGGTAAAAATTTTTTTGGTTTGGGGGTTTTTGGTCTGTATATTTGTTGGGGGGTATGACCGGATGTCATCCCCCCTTTCCATACATGGCCTGATGATTCAAATTTCTAGGGATGGCCCCTTTTTAGAAGGTTGCAGAGAGTAATCCTGCTGCAGATTTGCTCTCATAGTGGGTGATGTGCACGAACAAAGATTTGAGTTATAATTTCATATCAGCATCAGTAAAACACACCCCCTTGCCAGTTCCCTTTAAACTGTGAAAATATGTGGCCATGGGTTCTTTTGGAAGCTTTTAGCAATCCTGAACTTGTATCCTCATATTGATTTTTTTTTCTTAGGGGGTTTAAGTAATTGTAGGGCTTTGGGGCAGCGGCTATAAGTTCATGTCTGTACAGTTAGCAGGGGCCGATGGGGAAAAAAAACAGCCCTGGCACTAAACCCCCCGCACCCACTTACAACACCGCTTAAAAATTCCCCCCTTTTTCCGACCCCGCCACTGTCTAAAAAAAACCCCACTATAAACTGTTTTACCGGCGTTTTGGTGTTTTTTTTAGTGTTTTGGTGCGTTTTGAGAAAAGGCAGAGCATTTAAACTGAACATTTCTGCACAAAAAAACGCATCAAAAAATGCACCAAAAACCCTCAGTGTGAATCCCCCTACAACAGGGAAAAAAGAAACAGGTGCAGAGAAACCCTCATCACAGAGTCAGGTTTGCACTTTACAATCAGGGGCAAGCCCACCTGACACTACATAAGCACCCAAACCTACAACCCCCCCCAAACCATCCCCCGTATCAGGGCACCCTCACAGGGAAAACAGCACTGATTCAACTAGAAAAACTTACCCCTGACAGCAAGGACTCACAAAAGGGCGTCATCTCAGATGGGAGTTGTCTTCTTCTCCTTTTCTTCTTCGGGGCCCCAAACCCCCATATGTTTCCCCCGATATCGTTCCCTTTCTTTCTCTTCCGGTAAGCATCAGGGGCCTCTTTATGGTCATACCGTCCCTGGAATTACCACAAAAAATCTTTTATCCTCTCTCTTCCCCATTTCCATCAATTCCCCAAACAGCAATGTTAGACCCAAAAATTAGAAATTAAAAAAAGTCAGATAATGGCATGAAATAGGTAAAACCCCCATTAGGTTGGTAAACAGGGCCTTCCTCCATTAATTTTTGGGAGGGGAGACAGGGCCTACCCCCAGTAACTACCAGGTAAAGGGATTCCCCCCTTAAAAAGCCAGGTTTGCTGGGGGGTCCCCCGAATCACCCCGGTACGGCCAGGGGGAGTAATTAGCAGTCAGGGCCAGTAAATAGGCAGGCAGGGGCATAAATAGCCGGCAGGGCCGGGGGATTTAGCCAGAGGGCCCGGGGGGATTTAGCCAGGCGGGCCCGGGTAAACCAGGCAGGGGGGGCCCGGGGGGGATAAGCCCGGGGGGGCCAGGGGGGGATATGCCCCAGGGCCCGGGGTATTTGCCAGGCAGGGGGGGGGTATTTAGCCAGGGAGGGCCAGGGGGGTATATGCCAGGCAGGCCAGGGGGTATATAGCCGGCAGGGCCAGGGGGATTAGGGGGGCAGGGCCAGGGGTATATGGCGGAGGGCCAGGGGTATTTAGCCCCGGCAGGGCAGGGGGAATGCCAGCGGGCCCCGGGTAATAGCCAGGAAGGGCCGGGGGAAAAGCCAGGAAGGGCCAGGGGTATATAGCCAGGAAGGGCCCGGGGTTATAGCCAGGAAGGGCCAGG
The DNA here is from genome assembly GCA_025379985.1 of Phyllomedusa bahiana. Lineage (NCBI taxonomy): Eukaryota > Metazoa > Chordata > Amphibia > Anura > Hylidae > Phyllomedusa > Phyllomedusa bahiana. The sequence continues at coordinate 7,046 of JAODAL010030339.1, read as the reverse complement.
GGGGAAAGAGCCAGGGCCAGGGGGATATACCCGGAGGGGCCCGGGGGTAATTAGCCAGGGGGGCCAGGGTTTTTTTTTTGCCAGCAGGGCCCGGGGATTTACCCGGCGGGCCCGGGTATTAGCCAGGAAAGGGCCAGGGGGTTTTATAGGGGAAAAAAGGGGGTAAAATGAGGGGAAAGGGGCCCGGGGATATAGCTAGGCAGGCCAGGGGGATATAGCCCGGGAGGGCCCGGGGAATATAGCTAGGGAGGGGGGGGGGGATAACCCCGGGAGGGGCCCGGGGGATATAGCCAGGGAGGGGCCCCGGGGGGGAAAAGCCCGGGGAGGGGCCAGGGGGATATGCCAGGGAGGGGCCAGGGGGGTATAGCCCCGGCAGGGCCAGGGGGAATACCAGGGAGGGGGCCCGGGGGATATACCAGGCAGGGGCCCGGGGATAAAAGCCAGGGAGGGGCCCGGGGGGTTTGCCCGGCAGGGCCAGGGGGAAAAAGCCCGCAGGGGCCCGGATAAATAGCTAGGCAGGGGCCAGGGGATAAGCACCGGGGCCCGGGGATATAGCACCGGCCCGGGGGATAAGCTAGCCAGGGCCAGGGGATATAGCTAGGCAGGGCCAGGGGGGTATAGTAGGAGGGGAAGGGGGGGGTTGCCGGCAGGATAAATTTTGCTAGGAGGGCCAGGGTATAAGCCACCCGGCCCGGGGGTATACCCCGGCAGGAGTATATAGCTAGGCAGGGCCCGGGGGGTTCATAGCCGGCAGGGGGATAAAGTTAAAAAAATTTAAAAATCTTTCCACTGATGTCTTTCCCTCCCCTTCTCCAAACCGTCCGGGGCGGGCCGCCACTCCCGGGGGCGGGCCCCCGGGGCAGGCGCCGATGAGCTCAATCCGCGCCTGAACCCCCCGGGCCCCCTGGGAGCTGAGCAAGGATCAATGATCCCAGATGCTCAGCCTCGGCTGTGCTTGCACCCCGCGGGGCAGGCGGCGGCCGTGATGGCTGCATGGGCTGGTCATGCCCGGGCCCTGCAGCGGGGGGCCTGCGGCCCCCTGCCACAGGGGTCCCCGGGCGCATAGCGACCATTGCGGGCCCCCGTGCGTGCGCCCGGGACTCGGCGCCCCCGGGGGGGGGAACACCGGCCCCCTCTGCGGGTGCCCAGCCGGCCTGCGGCCCGGACCCCAGCGGCCCGCCGGGCAAGTGCCCGGGTTTGCCCTATGGCCAGTCCGGGCCTGGCAGTTAGGGTGCTGTAAATGTCATACCCTCTGGGCCAGCATAGTGCAGCAATAAGCTCTTTTTTTTTTGTCATCTTTTAAATGTCTGTTGCTTCCAGAAAGTTCTCAAACCTGTGCAACCATTTTATCCAGTTATGAGCCGGGTTTTTGACTGTCATTGTATCAAACTTTGGGGAACACATGCATGTAATCTGCCATCCCAGCTGTATTCAGTAATGCAGTATAGGAATGAATGTGCAGGTTTCCGGGGACATCCTTATATGTGGATCTGTAAGCACACCTTCCTTGGTATCTGGATTATGCAGAATGGCAGTCTGTACCACACAGCAGCAGAACTCTCATCTCATCCTCGTCGCCAGTTGTAAGGTCCTCATGAAGTAAGAGAAGTCAGGGATGAAATCCAACAGCATCTGCCTTTATTGCTCTCCTCCACATTGTGATATACAACACAACAGCCTTAGCCTCTAGCAAGCAATACCACTTCCTGGTTCCTGTGTTCTCCTCTTAAAGAGGCAGGAATACTTACTGTATGTTACACCCACCGACTTTTGACGTCAGCTGGTGCGGGTCTTTCGTCTACAGCGACATCTTTTGCCGTTGCTGCAGGCATCGGGGTTTGCGGCTCTGGGCGCCATAGCTACACTGGGATCGGGGCTGTACTACATAGCCCCGATCCCAGAGCATCTCCTGCGAGCACTGGGGAGTGAAAGAAACCTCCGCAACCCGATGCTTTAACCATTTGATTGCGGCGGATCGTCACCACAGCGTAATCAAAGGGTTTCCCTGCTCTGTCGGGCGATCGGGACACCCGGTGACCCGACAGAGCCAGGGGAATGACTGCACAGTCAGTAATGGTAACCTAGAGTAGCCCCAGGACTGTCTGTGTAACAAACCAATGACCAGGACAGCCTGTGGGCTGTCCTGATCACTGTCTGTGTCAAACTGACACTGATTATAATGTATTAGCATACATGAATATGCTAATATATTACTAAGTGTAAAAAAAAAAAATGTAAACCAGTTCTCCCTTCAGGGGATTAAAAAAAAAAAAAAGTAAAAAACATAAAAAGTGTAAAAAAATAAATAAAAAAATAAATAATAAAATAAAAATAAAATATTTAATAAAAATTAATTGTACATATATTACACACAAAAAAACCCTACACATATTAGGTATCCACATGACTGTAATAACCTGTAGAATTAATGTAACAAGTTATTAAGTGTGAAATGTGAATGGTGTAAAAAAAATGTAAAAAAACAAAAAAAAGTAAAAAAAAAAAAAAAAAAAAATCTGCAATTATTTTTATTGAACTTCAACTATTCTACCATAAAGTACAACTCATCTTGAATAAAACGAGGCCTCATACAGCTGCGTCATTGAAATAATAAAAAAGTTACAACTGTTGAAACGCAAGGAGACAAAAACTAAAAAAAAGTTCGGTCATTAACTACTTTTCAGGTCGGGGGCTTAAGGGTTAAAGCATTTATTTCTCTTATTGTGGATGATTATGGCTGACAGCTAATAAAAACCCAAACTTTAGCATATCGGAATTAAAATTTATTGGGGAAAAGATAAATATTCTATCAGGTTCACACGCAAATGTTTTTTAAGCCTTAAAGGTCCCTCACTCGGGATCATGGGCTGCAAAATCACGAGAAGACGCTGATTTACAGTTTCCGCAAAATCATGACACCCTCCACAAAGAAGAGAAGCCACAAAAGGTCATTGCTAAAGAAGATGACTGTACATAGAGCGATGTATCAAAGCACATTAAGGAAGGTTGTGTGGAAAGAAAAAATGTGGTAGAAAAAGGTGCACAAGCAACAGGGATGACCGCAGCCTTGAAAGAATTGTCAATGATCCGGGACATGGGCGACAACTGTCACATTCCTTGTGTCCAGCCACTCCTGATCCAGAGACACTGTCAGAAGCGCTCCCTGGACAAAGGGAGAAAAAAAGGGACTGGACATTGGCTTGGGCCCCAAAAAGTCCGTTTTAGATGAAAGTAAACTTAGCATTTTTTTGGAAATTGTCTCAGAGGCTGGAGTAAGAGTGGAGAGGCCACAATCCAAGTTAGTTGTTTGAGATCCAGTGTAAAGTTCACCCAGTCAGTGGTGGTTTTGGGAACCAGTCTTCTCGGTGTTGGTTTTACTGTTTAATCAAGTAAAGTTCGCGCAGCCATCTACTGGGAAAATTTTTTAGAGTACATTATGCTTCCTTCTGCTGACATGCTTTATGGACATGCTGATTTCATTTTCCAGAAGGACCGGGCATCTGCCCACAGTGTCAAAAGCACAAATACCTGCTTTAATAACCATGGTATCACTGTGCTTAAATTTCCCGCATACTCCCTGACCTAAACCCCATTAAAAATGTAAAAAAATGAAGACCCCAAACCCCCAATAATGCGCTGTATTAAAGACACTAGCAAGCTAACTTGGGCTTCCAAGCACCTAAACAGTGCCACAGGCTAATCGTCTTCATTCAAAACAATACCAGTAACCAGGAAAAAGAGCCCCAACAAATAAAAAGTGTTCTGTATACAAATCATTTTTAACTGTAGTGCGCCAGGCCACGGAGCCGGGTGTCCCCGGGAGATTACCCGCACCAGGGGTCCCGAACCGGCAGAGGCTAAAAAGGCTATGGCCCAAGTAGTAACAGCGCGGGTGGGTGATGCTTAGGCTTTTGGCATGATGACATTGTGTCCCCAACCAGACACAAGATCCCATGCGAGCTGCTCAACAAGATCAACAAGGAAAAAAAGGGGTGAGAAATTTTTTTTTCTTTTTTTTAATGACAGGGGGGATATATGCCTTCGGGGAGTCTGACACCTCAAAGGGGCTTGTGAGGAAAATGACAAAACCACCCCCCCGCAGCTCTTGTAACTTAAAATTTCACTCAATTGCAAAAGTTATCCAAACCCCTGTGTCCCAAAACACAGTCACGGGAAGCCAAATTTAGGCAAAAGGCACTTTCCCCCAAATTTAGAAGTAGACCTGGCTGCTCCCAAAAAAGAAAGAACCAGCCCACGGGAATTTGACCTCAAAGGTTTGTCAGTTAATTTCATTAACCCCTTATCCGGGGCCTGGCCCCCAGTCCCCCAACATGAAAAGATGAACCTCCATGGCGCCATATTTCAAAGGATTTATAGAAGAACCGTGCACACGGGTCCACCCAGTTTAATTTTTTAAATAAAAACACCCCCCTACCATACTGTCACCCCCGCGTTTTTAGGGGACACAGGGAAAGGAGAAACCAAAGGGTTGGGGAAGGAACAAAAAAAGGGGCCCGTGTTTTTGGGAGAATCTAGCTTGGGGTCCACCCCTTTCGAAAGGGATCTCGGCTCGTTTTGTCTCAGTGCCATGCTCGATATCCCGTTTTGTGTCTGAAGTCAAAAACAGATGGCCGGGGAGGAGGGGAGTCCCAAACCTCCCAGGGGCGTGAGAGAGTACAGAGGGTGGAAGGGGGTGTGATTGGGATGTTTCCCCTACTGTTTTTAAACGAAAAACCCGCCCTTTTTCCCGCCTTCTCATTGGGGGGGGGTACCTACACCAGCATTCCCCGGAGCATCCGTACACAAGACCAAAATCACAATTTACCTCACCACAAGGCCAAACCAAGGGAAAAAGACACCCTCTTGCTGCCTCTTTTTAACCAATCTGAATTTGCACCTTTGACCAATACTGTATAGTTTTACCCCAAGGCAATTAACAAAATTAATTTTGAGCGGGTTTTGTCATCTTTATCTTGATCCGCACTGTCCGTTTTTTCTTGGCTCAAAAAAACGCTACCCAAGCCTGCTAAAAGTCTGTAAAAGACCCCTTTTAGCCAACGAGGAACTGGTGGCGTCTTTTGGGTTGGGGAAGTTTTTCATCAGTGTGGGAAACGATCTCTCCCCTCCCTTTAGGGTTTGGGGGCGAGTGGGTTATCCCCGCCACTCCTGGGTCTTCCTGGCCCGGTGACGGGGGTTTTAAATGTGAAACCGTAAAACCCCGAACTTTTTACCCTCTAGGGGAGCGCAATGTCCTATACACCCCAAGTTATTTTTTCCCTCGCCCCCGATGGGCACAGGCTTTTTCTGCAACGTATATACTTACAGGGGGCATATATAACTACCATGGACATATATAACTACAGACAGCATGTATATCTACATGTGGCTGTATTTACCCAAAGGGCATTTTTAACTACAGAGACATATATACCTAAGGGCTTTTACCTACAAGGGGCGTATATACCTACAGGGTTTTCTCTAAACCTAAATGGCTGTATAACCTACAAGAGACCTACAATTTAACGCGACGGCATGTATACCATAGGCGGCTGTAAAATATGCGAAAATTTTCCTCGGGGGCATATAAAACACAGGAGACATAATACCCTACAAGGGGCATACATCTTACAAGGGGCGTATGTCCACAAGGGGTTGTGTGTACATACGGGGGGGTGATATACAACCTACAGGGGGCATGTTTACCTACATAAGTCTGTAAAACCTACAGGGGGCTGTAACAAAAGGAGAAACCCCCACATTTTTAAAATATTTTTTTTATTTTTTTTCATGGAGAACACGAAGAATAAACCTTGATGCAATGTAAAGTAGTCATATACAGCTTTTTAACAGTGTTAATTTAGTGTGGCCTTTAAAATAACTAATACATGCCATCAAAATCAAAACACGACAACAAAAGTGAGTACATCCCTAACTGAAAAATTTTTAAATTGTGCCCCAAATTTTCCATTTCCTCCAAGGTGCATGTAGTTTTTGTCTTACAAGGGCTCAGATAGTAGAAAGTGAAGAAAACAGGAAAATCTTTTGAGGCTGATATATTTTATGGGTGAGCTTTCAAGATACTAGCCTCCCTTTTTTCAGACATATTTTAACAAAAACTGAAATTTCACAACATTTTATACACAAAAGCACCTTCAAAGAAACAGAACTTTTCGATAACAAATTGCAATATAACAGAGAAGTCATTTCCACAAAAAAACAAAAAACAATCTGGGAAAAATTTGGGGGAACAGAAACATCAGTAATTCCTGCTGTTATCCCCCTTTGCCACAGGGCGTATTTTGGTCCTCAAAGTTGATACATAGTTTGACATGAAGCGGCATGGATATTTTTCCATTTTGCAGAGTTTTTAAATTTTTTTCATTTAATTTTAAATTCCCCCCTTCCCTCCGGTTTTTGTTTTTTAAAAAAGTCCCCTTAAAAACCCCAATCTTCAAATCTTCAAACAGTGTCCTCTCGGAAACGTTGCAGCCACTGAAGATCAGTTCTTCTTATTATTTAAAGGTTTAAAAATTATGTTGAGCGATTTCTTTGGGTATCGAATCGATCGATAGTCATATTCGCCGCTATGATAATTTTTCGATAGTACATCGATTTTTGCGCGATGACCATTAAAAAATCTAGGGGGGAGCAACAACCTTTATTTTTACCCCAAACAAGGCTGGAGAAGCTGAAAATTTAAAATCCACAACATCAAATGGATACTCTTACAAAAAATTAGGCAAACATTAGGGTTTTAAAAGGTCCAGAAAAAAAAAAGTCAAACCATTTACTATCCCTGTCTTTTACCAACCTGACCCCTTAAACCTGCACACCCACAAATTAAAAAGTGACAAAGGCATAAAAATTTTTAACCATCATGTTACTTAACTGGACATTAATATCCCCGTCCTGGGAAAGCAGCATGAGCCCCAAACCTCATGACCCCACATTTAAAAATGCCGAAAAAAGGGGCTTTTTAACCCCATTTTAGTAAACGAAATTGACTATACCTTCCTGGGGCCCCAGCATGACCCCCAAACCTGCAG
>JAODAL010030338.1:0-50098 GCA_025379985.1 Phyllomedusa bahiana | reverse complement strand
AAAGGTATTTTTGGCACCTGTAACTGTGTGACTACAAAATTGCTGATTCTAATTTAACTGCAAGGTGGCTATATGAACAAAGCTGGAATGGGCAAAATTGAAAAAGAACACCTATCTGAAATGTAGCAAAGTAAAGTTTATGGAAATGCGCTCACCATGCAAGTCCGTGTACGGCTATAGTAGAATGAGACATCCAGCACTGCCTCTGGCTCCCCTTTTCGCTCCGGATCCCGACCGCCAGCCCGGCCCAAAGATTCAAATCCAAAAGGAAAACAACGGGTCCAGCGAGGGATAATCTTTAACCAAAGTTTACTTTTTTAAAGGCACAAATGGAGGGTACAGACAGGGATAAAGCACCGACGCGTTTCGGGTGTTACGGACGCCTTGTTTCACGTGAAACAAGGGCGTCCATATACGCCCGAAAAGGTCGGTGCTTTATCCTGTCTGTTACCCTCCTATTTGTGCCTTTATATAAGTAAACTTGGCTTAAAGATTATCCATCGCTGGACTCGTTGTTTTCCTTTTGGATTTGTATCTGAAATGTATACTGATAATAAAAGTGGAGTTTTGCACCTAACAAAGGATCTGCAGTTACTAGAAAAGATGTGTTTTCTAATAAAAGGGTTCAGGCTGAAAAATATCCAGGGAAATATTTCAATAGGAAATGTTAATAATAAAGCTATTGCAGTGCAATGTCTACACTAAGTCTTGGTGAACTATATCCAGTATTCTTTATAGAGCTTGTCTGTGTTCGCCCGCCGGTCCCCCCTCCTCCCCCGCTCCCCCCCGTGGGCTTTACAGCGGTTTGATGCTCCTTTTTAAAATTTTTCTACCTAACTACATAAAATCTTCAAACTCTGATCTAACTAAGTTGTTTAAGGATCACAGTAACAGTAGAGCTTTCTCTGGGGAAGAATATATAATATTTCGCTTGAGCTGTTCGGACACAGGCAGGGGCGCACGTCCTACTGTATGAGACGCTGACACACATGATCATGAACAGGAAGGGCTGTTCTATATAAAACGAGGTCATGTGATTTTTCAGCCAATCGCAACCAATTTCCCCATCCCAGTCATGAAGTCGCAAAACACATCTCACCTGCTCTATTCTGTAAGCTGATTTGCTGGCCGCCAAAATGACAGGAAGCGCCGAAAATGATATTAATAGATGATGCACAGATTTTAACCTAAATTATCGCATGATCTAAAAATTTCGATCAACATAAAACCTGTGACGATTTCAACTTTTTCGATATTAATCGCTCAACAATACTGCCAAGGGTTCCATACAAAACACGAAAATGAGAGGGGAAGGTGGACAACCCTGTTTGGTACCGTTAGAAAGGGGGAAAGAATCTGAGAGAAAACCAGATGAAAAGATTCTAGCAGATGGTGAGGTATACAGAGCAAAAATAGCATCTGAAATGGGGCCTGAAAAACCGAAATTGCCTAATACACATTTGTGGTAATGCCAATTAATTCTTTCAAATGCTTTTTCTGCATCTGGGGAAAGAATGGTGGAGGGGATCCTGTTGTGGTTAATTTGGTGTAAAATGTCTAGTATCCTGCGAACTCCATCCCTAGTCTGACGACTTTGCATAAAATCAACTATTTCTATGTGGAATAAAGGCGGAAGAATTTCATTCAATCTAGAGGCGATTAATTTTGAGTACAATTTAATGTCGCAATTTAGTAAAGATATCGGCCTATAATTTTGACTAGGAATGGTGATTTGCCAGGTTTGGGAATAGTGGTAATTATAGCACAAAGCATCTCTGGGGTAGGGGCACGATTATGAATGATATTTTGAAAAATCGAGACCATATGAGTTAACAGAGAATCTTTGAACATTTTATAATATTCATTTGAGAGGCCATCAGGACCTGGTTCTTTATTTAGTTTGGATAAGTTAATGATTTTCTCCAGCTCAAGGAAAGTAATGGGAGCATTGAGGAATTCTAAATCTGATTCTGATAGAGAGGGTAAGGAGACTTTACTTAAAAAGTTGTTAATTGCATCTTCGGTTACTGGGGAAGTACAGTATTAGGATCATCCTTTAAATTATAAAGAGAGCAATAATATTCTGCAAATAGATTGGATATTTTCGGGGGTCCCTAATTTTCCCTTTGGTTAGGGAAGATATATGAGAAATTTTAGTATGTGTTTGAAGGGTTTTAACTCTCCAAGCCAAAAAGTTTGGTAGGGCAGACTACTTAGATGTAAAAATTCCACTACAGTCTATTCAATTGCATTTAGAATTTTTCAAAATATAAGAATCTTAAAGTTTTTTTCGTTCAGAAATCCGAGCCTTGAGATCTGATGAGGGGTTCAATTTAAAAGAATTATCAAAGGTTTTGATATTATCTAGAGTTTTATTAATTTCTTTTTCTCTGGCATGTTTGTCCCTGGCTGCAATTTTTATACAGATACCTCTTTTAAAGGCTTTGTTTGCCCACCAGAGAGACTTCGGGGAAGGGGCCGAAGGGGAATTAAACTCAAAGTACTCTTTAAGAGCATGAGTAACTGCTGAGACATTTGCAGATGACTTTAACATAAAGAGACTTAGGGCGACATGTATGAAGCTCGCCAAGTCGGGGCGCACCTTTTCGCCCATTTCCGGCGAAATTTGCTCCTGATTTATGTCGGGGCTGGGGCGCGCTCATACATACTATGTAAAGTCCGCCGTGCCTCGCCAGTGTTTGAGGCGCAGTGCGGGACTTAGGCGCAGTGCGGGGCTGCGCCTATGTTGCGCCGGCCGAGGTAGTGCGATCATACATGCGGTGTAAAGTCCGCCACGCCTAACCAGTGTGTGAGGCGCAGTGCGGGGACCTAGGCGCAGTGCGGCGCTGCGCCTAAGATTCGCCGTCCGAGGAGGTGCGCTCATACATGCGGGGGAAAGTCCGCCGCGCCTCGCCAGTGTAGGGGGCGCAGTGCGGGACTTAGGCGCAGTGCGGGACTGCGCCTCACATGTATTCCGATACGAGACAGGCTGGAAAACAGCGACAAATCATTAAAGATGTCCGTGCGGAGTATGAATAAAAAAATCGCCTTTATAAAGGCTTAAAACATTATCAGAAAAAGAGCTCAAACCTACAAAAAAAATACAGAAATAAAATTCACTTTCCAAAAATCCAGAACGGCACGCTTGGATAGCCAAGCCCCCGCTAGCTCAACCAATCAGCTCTTTTCTGCATTTTGACTGTATTTTGAACTGTCCCGCCTTTGAATATGATTGGTCAATATTTCTCCATAGGTTATAATGTGTCCCTGTCGCTCCTATTCTGATTGGTCAATACTCCTCCATAGGTTTTAATGGGTCACTGTCGCTCCTATTCTGATTGGCTGGTTTATGCCGACCAATGAGAAAAGCTTAAACAATTTGAATTACTGTATTTCTCGGCACTTCTCTATATTCGCAATTCCTATGTAGCGCCGGTCTCGGCGACCAACGCGTTATTAGGGATTTATTTTTAGAGAAGGTTTCAGCTCTTTTTCTGATAATGTTTTACACTTAATATAAATGATTTTTTAAATCATACTCCATGCCGCACGGCGCTGAGCGCCGAGATTGCATTGCGCGATCTCCCATAGACTACAATGGGAGAAGTAGCTCGAGCTCTGACTGGCTGGGATAGCCAAGCCCCTGCTAGCTAAACAATCAGACTCTTTTCTGCTTTTTACTGTATTTTGAACTGTCCCGCCTTTGATTTTGATTGGTTCTAACTACTCCATAGGTTATAATGGGTCCCTGTCGCTCCTATTTGATTGGTCTAGTTCTCCATAGGTTTTAATGGGCCTGTCGCTCTATTCTGATTGGCTGGTTTATGCCGACCAATGAGAAGAGCTTTAAACAATTTGAATTACTGTATTTCCCTGCAATTCTCTATATTGCAATTCCTTATGTAGCGCCGGTCTCGGCGACAAACACGTTGTTAGGGATTTAACTGATTTATTTTTAGAGAAGGTTTCAGCTCTTTTTCAGATAATATTTTACACTTAATAAAAAAGATTTTTTAAATAATAATCCATGCCGCATGGCGCTGAAAGCCGAGATTTCATTGCGCTGATCTCTCCATAGACTACAATGGGAGAAGTAGATCGCGCTCTGATTGGCCGGGATAGCCAAGCCCCTGCTAGCTCAGCCAATCAGCTCTTTTCTGCCTTTTTACTGTATTTTGAACTGTCCCGCCTTTGATTTTGATTGGTTCTAACTTCTCCATAGGTTAGAATGGGTCCCTTTCGCTCCTATTCTGATTGGCCGGTTTATGCCGACCAATGAGAAGCGCTTACAGAATTTGAATTACTGTATTTCCCGGCAATTTCCAAGATCCTAATTCCTGATACTGCGCCATTCTAGATTTATGAAAAGTGATTTTTTTTATTTATTTTTTTTATTTTTGAGGTTTGAGCTCTTTTTCTGATAATGTTTTACGCCTTTATAAAGGCGATTTTTTTGGATTCATACTCCATGCCTCCCGGAGCTGAGAGACGAGATTTCTGTTGCGATCTTCTATATGTTTCCTCTCATGTTCCGTTCTCGCTTCACTTCGCCTCCGCCGGAGCATTTAGACCAGAATCAACCAGGTCTGCTTGTCGGAGCTGCCGAGCGCTGCAATGCGCCGCACTTTGTCGACTCGCGATCGTACATGCCTCGGAGTTTTCGAGAGCGCCGCGTCCCGCCCCGGAACGCCTACATTGCAGCCACACCGCGCACATTGCACGCCCCTTCATGCGGGGCGCAGCTGAAAGTGGCGAACGCTGCGCCTAACACCGCATCCCTGCGTCCGACAGCGGATTCAGGCTGGGGAGGCGCAGGTTACAACAAAAAACAGGCGAACAGCCCGTTCATACATGTCGCCCTTAGTCTCCAGGAAGTATTTGAATTTGAATTTACACTTTCAGACAGAAAGGCAGATGGGAGCATGATCCGACCAGGTGACCCTGCATATCTCCGTTTTCAGTGAGGTTCACTGAGTCTATCTAGCATAAAAAAAAAAAAAAAAAAAAAAAAAAACGATTATAGAATGGGTGTTTTTAGAGGAAGAATAATGTGTATTCAATTTCATTTTACTTTTGGTATCTCCAGGGGTTATGCAGATTCTCTTCAAGGGCAAAATTATATAGTTCACAGGTGCCACGGGCTCTGCCTCAAGATCTGTCGAAGTTTTTGTCGATAACCAAATTAAAATCCCCACAAACAATTAGTCCCCCTTTACACATAGTTTCAGCTTTCCTAATTTCAGCTTTGGTAAAGGCAAGTTGGACTACATTCGGAGCACATAAAGATAAGATAGTGTAGGGGACTGAATTCAGTTCACATTGCAAAATGATGAACCTGTGTTTCGGATCGATTCAAGAATCTATTAATTTAAAGGCTATTGAATCCTTAATGAGTATCGCAACTCCTGCTTTCTTAAGGTGGGAAAGCGTAAAAAAAAAAAGAGTGTGAACATTTTTTATGTTTCAGCCTATGAGCATCCGAAGCTAATTGATGCATCTCCTGAGCTCATATAGTATCTGCACCAGATTTTATTGCATCTCCCCAAAACAGCGATCTTTTAAAAGGCGAGTTAAAGCTGTTTACATTTAGTGAGAATATTTTAATCTACATGTGTTCTTAGGAGAAAAGCTTTTTGCGAACCTCCAACATAACAGTCAAAGTAAATAATATCATACTAATCATGGAAATTAATCAGAAATCTTGAAAACAGAGTCATGGCAATAACAAATAGAAATAATAAAAAGCTTCTAATATCACATAATATGTTAGAGATGCAAAAGAAAAAATATTTCCTCCAGGGAAATAAGAAGTGGAGGCAGTTCCGTGCAGACACCTAAACAGGCGAGAGAAAAATTTCAAACCTGGTTGAGAAGTAAAAAAGATGGAAAGCAGCTGTGTAACAGATGACATTTTAGAAAGTTATATCACCGTAGGAAGATCGGGTTAAACGTTGGGTCTGTGTTTGGAATTTCAGTGCTTCTCCAACCAGATTTGAGTGATCAATTCTGGGCGGTCCTTCTTGTTCCTGAGAGGAGAATTGGTCAGGGTAGAAAGTAGGTTCCATGAGATTAGCAGGTCTCTCAACATAGCAGGGGATAAGCAGACAGTGGTATGATTGTCCTTTGTAACTATGAGCTTGACCGGAAATCCCCAGTGGTAGACAATTTCATTGTCCCGGAGTATTTTTGTTTAGGGAGCATATTCCTTCCTCCTTAGCATAGTCCCTACAGAAAGGTCTGGATATATGGAAATTTCTTTGAATCTTTCTGGAATATTAGTACTTTTCCTGATCGCTCTAAGAAAGTTCTCCTTTGATCTAAAGAAATGTAATCTCGCAGTCACATCCAGTGGGAGAGAGAGGGATATATGTCTTGGCTTAGGCAGATGATGAATGCGGTCTATAACAAGATCCAGATCCAAGTGGTTCAAGAAGAACAGCACAGATTAAATCAGTCAAGAACTGAGTAAGATCCTCTGTGCCAACTCTTGTATTCCTCTTAAATGGATGTTATTCCTTCTAGACCGATCTTCGAGGCCAAGGCAGATAACTTTTGCACTTCATCTTCCAGGGCCACGTTGGCAACTATTAATAGGTTGTGGGATTTAGCAAATTCCGCCATCTTATTTTCTACATGTTCCGTTCTAGAGACCAGTTGTTGCATAGCTTCCCTGAAAGATGTAAATAGATTTTGAATGGTTGCTTCAGAAACCATTGTGATGTCAGATAGGTCTTATTGATCCAAATCTATAGAGCTAGGTCTGGGTGAGGTAAAAGAAGATGGTGGAGCAGATCTTCACTCCTTTTGGTTTTAAGAAGTAGATGGGGGATTTTGAAGAAATTCTGTTAACTTTTTTGGTTTCTGCTTTGTGCTTTCTTTTGTAGTTGCACCAATTATAGGTTATGAAATAGACCTATAGTGTAGGTCCAACGTACGGCCTGGTTAACTGTCTAGAACCAGAATTAAGTCTTCTTAAACAATTTTTTTTTATACCCCCCTTCTTTCCCTTCTTGTTTTCAGATATGTAAAAAAAAGCGACTCAGAGCAGGAACAAACTAGAGGTATAGACCAGTCCCCGGAATTTGGTTTATGGTATAAATTCACCAAGGGTAGATATAAGATAAACTTCTAAGTAAGCAGTATAGTACCCAAACACAGGAGACAGAGCTATTCAGATAATAGTGATGATCTTATAAAGAAAGTGTTTGAGACTTTAAAGGGGATGTATCGCTTCATCAGTTCATCTGTTTTTTTTGTAGCTTCATTTTGTCAGCTCCTCAAATCCTTGGGTGTTTTTTCCCCTCCCAGCTGGGTGTTTCTTAACTGAAGGGGGATGACATCACCCCCCCTTCACTGTTTGTGTTCGCTCCCGAGTCAGTGTGCTTGTTTGAGACCAGTGGAAGGGGATAGCACATCCCCCCTCTCTGTCTGAGTCCACGTGTCACTGGGTAATTCCTCTCCCTATGCAGTCTTATTTTGTAAGAGCTGTATGTTTACATACCAAAGCCCAGTATTCAGTCTAGACAGTCTTCTATGAACTCAGAGCACTGATTTCTTCTCCTCTCACAGCTGAAGGTTTGTTACAGTTGAATCTAGTCTTCTATGAACTCATCCAGAGCAACACAGATCTGTCTCCTTTCTATGTTTACACGCAGCAGCATTAAGGCACCGGGCACAATTCTGCTGTTTTCTGATTGTAGAAGCAGCTGCAGTGTTACTGTGCAGCTCCTGGCTGTGCAGAGTGAAATTTTTGCCGGCCCCTTATTCTGAGTGAGAGAGGCAGTGAATACAACCAGGGGCCAGAAAGAATGTAAATTAGTAGAGCCGTCAACCAATGAAATGAAAGGAGGTGGAATCTGACCGGCACTGGGAAAAGTGTTTACAGAAAATGAAGATAAGGAAGACTGTGAAAACAAGACAGCTTTGCTAATGACATCCAATTGCAAAGTTGCTTGTTTTCACTGTCCCCTTATTCTGAAGACCATTTAAAGTAATGATACAACCCCTTTAAACATAAAGAGAGCAACAGTGAACAGTTCAAAAGGTCAACTTTGTAATGTTCTGAGATCTGTAAACACAGCTAAGTATGCAGAGCAGGTAAGCACAGCTAGGAATGGCACATGATGAATGGTTACTTGAGGTCAGGCTGAGACTGCAGCTTAATATGAGCAGGTCAGTCTAGGAGTGAGGCACTGATGGAGGAGCAGGACAAATCACTCACCGAACCTTTGATGCATGAGGTATGTCAGCGTCGAGTTCTCTGCATGTCCATCAGTCCCTCTTATGGCCGCAGCGAACTCCCAGGTGGCAGGGACGTAGGGACGGCTGCGTATGCAGCGGTAGCTGATGTTTCGGTTGTACTCACTGTTGGAGATTTGCCTTCACCACACGTGTGGCGGGACCTGGTCTCATTAGTAGTGTGTGAGCCAGCTCCTGCAGCAAGGTGTAAGGAGCCTCAAAGGCCTTTCTAGGGTCCTAAGACATCCGGGGCCCGGGCCCTTTGTGTCAAGTTTTGCTCAGTAGGGTTGGGTTCACATAGCATTTTTCACGCCACATTGTGAACTGCTTATATTTTTACAGAGAAAAAAATATTCCCGTTGTCAAGTTGGTAATTTAAGGAAAAAAACATCAAAAGTCTGTTTCGTCATTACATTCTTATTAAGCTCATCAGATAGTTTGTTAAACTGCTTTTACTGCTATACATCCTTATCTTTACTATCAATATCTCTCACACAGCTTCCTTTGAGACTGATGCAGTGTCCTGTTAATGCAAAGAGATTCAAGCCTTCCTCCTCCCCCTAGATGATACAGAGGAGAGCTTTGGAATGTGCATATCAGCTAAATGCTTCTTTACGTAAAAGCAAATTATAACTTGTCTCTTAGCAACCACCAATTAACCAATCATGTGGTGACAAAATAGTCATGTGATTAAAAAGTTCTATTGGAATGTAATTTAGATGAAGATCAGTCTACCACAGATGAAGATCAGACTGCAGCGGATGAACCTCTTCATGACTGTCTTGAACAAACGGAGGCTGAAACCTCCCATCTTCCTACTGTCTCTACATACAAGTTGGAGAGCCCAGACTATGTCGTCTTCACAGATGGATCCAGATATGCGGATGATCAAGGACGATTCCATACAGGATTTGCTGTGGTTACCTTGCAGGAAACCGTGAAGGCTGCATCTTACCTTCAAGAATGCCAGCCCAAGAAGGTGAACTCTGGGCTGTAACAGGAGCTTGTAAGCTCGCCAAAGGGAAGACCATGAACATATACACCGACTCAGCCTATGACTTTGGCCTGAAGTAGGCCCTGCAAGGTTTCCAGACAGCTAGTGGAACGCCCATCAAGAATCAAGAAGCCATTCAGACTCTGATGCATGCTCTCCAATTGCCAGCTCAAGTGGCCGTTTTGAAGACTAAAGCCCATGGAAGAATAGAGACAGTGGAAGTAGAAGGCACCTACAGAGCAGACTTGGCTGCAAAGGCTACAGATCTCTTCCCAGAGATTCGAGAGGAAGTAGGAGTGACTGTATATGTGCTGACCAAAGCAGAGAAGAAAGAAAGAGAATGTGAGAAGAAAGAAAGAGAATGTGAGAAGAAAGAAAGAGAATGTGAGAAGAAAGAAGGAGAATGTGAGAAGAAAGAAGGAGAAGGTGAGAAGAAGGAAAGAAGAAGGTGAGAAGAAGAAAGAAGGAAAGAAGAAAGTGAGAAGAAGAAAGAAGGAAAGAAGAAGGTGAGAATAAAGAAGAAGTAAATAATAAGAGGAACAAGAAGAGAAGAACCAAGGACAAGGATGCATTAAATTTCCAGGTGTTAACCTGTTGAGACAATCTCAAACAACTTGAACAAGCCCGAATGAAAGGAAAGTGGGGAGTAATTGGGAGCAGAGATACACCAAGACGGATTCTAGAGGAAAGACAATAGACTTTGTTTACCAAGGGCATTATATCAAGCTGTAGTACAATGGGCTCATAGTACTACCCACAGAGGAACTAACCAGATTAATTCTTCAATCAACAAGATGTACCTAGCACCCAGAATCTTAATTTCCATGGCAAGTAGCCATGCTAGAAGTTGTGAAATATGCAATATTTGTAACCCAGGAGGACTGATGCCAACACAAAGGAAGCGTTTGGCTAAACACTATATCCTCTCCAGCGGATCCAGATTGAACACATTGAAATACCCAAGAGTGGAAAATACAAGTATGTTCTAGTAGTGGTGGATCTGTTCTCGGGATGGCCTACAGTCTACCCAGTTACCAACATGACTGCCAGAACCACCGTGAAGAAACTATTGACTGAATTGATATGCAGATTTGGGATCTCTGAGGTTATTAAATCTGACCAAGGACCTGCCTTTACTGCAGAAGTAACCAAAGACATTTGGAAACTAGTATGAGCTGACCTCGGCCTGCACACTCCCTACCAGCCTGAATTCAGCAGAAAAGTGGAAAGAATGAACGCCACTCTGTAGAACAAAATTCTGAAAGCTAGCAAATAAACATCTCTTCCCTGGCCCAAGATCCTACCCATTACACTCCATTCTGTCAGAAAGACCCCTAGGTAGCCCCACTGGTCTCACTCCTCAGGAGATAGTATTCTCAGGCCCGCCCAGATTAGGGAGGTTTCAACACAAAAGCAGTTGAGTGCAGGGAAGGGATAAGCCTTGTAAAATAGGGTTATAAACCTGTGTAATGAATTGAAACTAATCCAGCCATAGTGTTCTCCTCCATTCCAGATCCAGACTCTGATCAAAGCTACATCCTGGTGACTTTGTGTGGGTGCAGAAACATGTCAGAGATTCTCTGGAGCCCAGATTTGACCATCCCAACTACTCCTGGTGTCCCCAACCTCAATGAAACTTGAAGGAAGACCCACCTGGGTGCATGCTTCACACTGCAAGAAAGTGACTGCGACCAATAAGTCATGATCTTTTCCCTTATCCTTTCATATGTTGTCTAGTCTGGATGTGTGAAAAAAAATGCAGGAGGGACAACCAAGGAGGGTGCCTGATGAATTCAAAGCTAGGGATCAGGTCAAAGCAGGGTTTGAATCACTTACGCCCCAGATAACAATCAACAAAGTATGAACTGGTAAATTACATCTATTGCAATCAACAGGTTGATAATTACACCCAAGATCCCCTTACAAGGTATAGCTGAACAATTAAGTGCCACCTACATCATGACTTTCCAGAATCGTTCAGGGTTATGAGATTATAAACAATCCATTAATGCCTCTTCCGGGGACTGCTCTGAGGTGGCACCTGAAGGTCGTTGGTCAACAGTCATCCTTACCATCAAAGGCTCTGCGAGGGGGCCCGGCGGTTGTTTGGTTTGCCCCCTTGGAGCAAGCCTGACAGTGGTTCAGTGATTCAACATCCTGTTCACCCTGCTGTCTAAGGAAGTGACCTTTCCCCCATTCTTGTTCAGTTTAGGGAAGAGCATCAATCATCATTCCAGCTCTAGGGGGGAGTGTTAGAACAGATTTTGAAGTTTTTAGGGGAGACTGTCAAGTTGGTAATTTAAGGAAAAAAACATAAATTCATCATTACATTCTTATTAAGCTCATCAGATAGTTTGTTAAACTGCTTTTACTGCTATACATCCTTATCGAAGTATCAATATCCCTCACAACAGCTTTCCTTTGAGACAGATGCAGTGTCTGTTTAACGGCAAAAGGAGATTCAAGGCCTTCCCCTCCCCCCCCAGATTGATCAGAGGAGAGCTTCGGAAAATGTTTTCATATCAGCTAATGCTTCATACATACATACAAATTATAACTTGTCTCTTAGCAACCACCAATTAACCAATCATGTGGTAACAAAATAGTCATGTGATTAAAAAGTTCTATTGGAATGTAATTTACTGTGATTAAACTTCAGATTTCATGTCCCAGCCACACGTATGGGTCATACTTCTCGAGTTCCGGGTGCCAGCAGCAATAACAATAATATAATTTGGAGGAGGCATTTAATTGGATAAGGAGTGGAAAAAAGATAGATTCCACACCTGATTTAATCATCTTGACACCATCACTATGTTTACGCGTATTCCACATTGATCCTGCCCATCACCTCAGTAGTCACTGTACAATGAAAATCAGCCCTGACAAATTTGCTTTTTCAAAAGCGCTCACCTACGCATGATAGTGTAATACCTTATAAATAACAGTCACCAAATTATACACTGATACATGGAGCAAGTATACCAAATGAATCATTGTTACTAAAAAAAACCTCCTACAAAACCTATCAGACCATGACCACACGCGACCACCACATGTGACTATCAGTTGTACACAGGCTCTGAAGACATATACCACCGCCATACAGGCAGCATGTAACACCGCTACACAAAACCAGAATCCAATGCTAATACTACCAATGTCCTTCTAAGACCACATATCACCAGCACATAGTTACTAAATACCACAACACCATGACCACAAATCACCAACATATAGTGACCGAATACCATCATGCCATGACCACATATCACCAGCACATAGTGACTGAATAATACTGCCACACCATGACTACATATAACCACTAGTGATGAGCGATTACGTTGACAATCGTCATCGGGTCGATAGTCGATATCGGCAATTATCAATAAGATATCCGATAGTCGATAATAGATTATCGCCGATGACCATTAAAGTCTATGGGGAGGAACAACACCTTCATTCTGACAACCACACAGGGATGGAGAGTCTGGAATTACCATCCAACACATTCAAATGGATACGGGCTACATCTTAGGCAAAAAAACACTTAGGTTATAAAAGCCACAGAAAAAAATTCACAGACCATTCACTATCCCTGCTGCACCACAGCATGACCTTAAACCTGCATGACCCACAAATTAAAAAGTGCCAGAAGGCAGTATGATTTGAACCATCATTTTACTTGAACTGACATTTAATATCCCTGTCCGAAACGCAGCATGACCCCAAACCGCCCTAACCCCAGATTAAAAAAATGCCGGAAAAAAGGAGTCTTTCAACCACCATTTTAGTTGAACTGGACATTAACTATAAGTGTCCTGTACCGCAGTATGACCATTAAACCTGTCTGATCCACAGATTAAAAAGTGCTGGGAAAAGGAGTCTTTCAAGCACCATTTTAGTTGAACTGGACATTGACTATACCTCTTCTGTACCACAGTATGACCATTAAACCTGTCTGACCCACAGATTAAAAAGTTCTGGGAAAAGGAGTCTTTGAACCACCATTTTAGTTGAACTGGACATTTACTATACCTGTTCTGTACCACAGTAGACCATTAAACCGGTCTGACCCACAGATTAAAAAGTTCTTGGAAAAGGAGTCTTTGAAAACCACCATTTTATTGAACTGGACATGACTATAACCTGTCCAGGGTCACAGCATGAGCCCCAAACCTGCATGACCCCCAGATTTAAAAGTGCCGGAAAAAGGAGTCTTTGAACCACCATTTTAGTTGAACGGACATTGACTATATCTTCCTGTACCGCAGAATGACCAAAAAAAACCTGTCTGACCCACAGATTTAAAAGTGCCGGAAATAGGAGTCTTTCAACCACCATTTTAGTTTCACTGGACATTGACTATACCTGTCCTGTACCGCAGAATGACCCCTGAACCTGTTTGACCCACAGATCACAAAGTGGCACTATGTTATTTTGTACAGTGACTGTCATTTAGTAAATTTTTTGGTAACTGACATTTGTTTACAGAATTTATTTAGGGAAGTTTTATTTATAGTTTTACATTATTATCATTTTGCTTTTTTTTCAAGTGTGATAACATAAACATACACCCCTCCCTGCAGTTTTTAAAGGTATTTTTTACATGTTGAGACTGATTCAGCCAAACAATTCAATGGTTTTATTTTTCCTTTCCCAAAACCTTCTTCATGATTAGGGGCAGACTCCCCTGGGGATCAAATGATGCGACCCCATAGTGACTCAAGCCCCAGAAAATTTTAAGCCTCAAATTGTGCAATTTTTTGTCCAGCCCTGGGCCCTTTTTGAGACTACTTAACCTCACAGAAATCACCTTTTTTTTAAAATCTGATTTTTTAGAGAAATTTGAAGCTCTCCTGATTGCCCCCCCAACGGGGGAGACCAGTGCTGCCGTCAGCCATCTGTTAAACACGGAGGTCTAGCTGCCAGGCCAACTTACAGTGGGTGCGGTGAAGCCCAGGCTAAACGTCTGTCATCTATTAACAAACGCAGGTTCAGCTTCCAGGGCCGGAGTTACAGTGGGTGCGGTGGAGCCCAGGCTGGCGTCCGTCATCTATTAACAACGGTAAAATGCCCTTAAGACGCAGCAAAAGAATACAGTCCCTACTGAAGCAAAGTGCGGGAAACGGAAGTGTGAGGTAATACCTCCAGCCTTCCTCAGTAAAACAGTCAAACCTGGGAGCACTTGCCCCTCCCGAAAGAGTGCGGACCAATTGAGCTTCACTTGGAAATACTGGGGGTTTTAAAGCTCCTGTTCCACCCAGGTGCCCTTTTTCTTGGCATTCATTTCTCATTTTACTCAACGTGCTGGAGGAAATGGTCTCTGTACTTTGTTCTCTGTCCGTGCTCCATACTCCATGTCCTCTGAATAACCTACATCTGGTGAAGTTTTGCTGTAGCTCCCTTGTGCAATTCAGAGGAATTTTTTTACCACTATTTGTACATGCAAGATTTTTAGTAGTTTAATTCTAGAAAACACATTTTTAAAATAGGATGGAATCCCCACCATGTCTTTGTTTTCTTTTTTTAATTGTATTAAATTTGGGTTGTCTCAATACAGGTATTGCTAGCTATGTTAAAGATCTTGCAAAAAACAAGTCATTTTTGCAACATATGTCCATTAACAGTGTCCTACCTATTCCTGTTCCCGACACCACCATCACCCTTGAGCCACTCTTGACAATTGTGAAGAACAAATGTCTGTTAGAAACCACATTTTTTAAAAATAGGACCTTAGTCTAGCTGCATATCACAGCAACTGCCCCCAAAAATTCAAAAACATGACCCATGAGTCACTTTTGACAATTGTGAAGAACAAATGTCTGTTAGAACAAAAACATTTTTTTTTATAATAGGACCTGTAGTAATAGCTGCATGTCACAGCAAAATGCCCCCAAAAATTCAAAGCATGACCCTTATAGCCACTTTTGACAATTGTGAAGAACAAATGTCTGTTAGAAAACAAAATTTTTTAGAATAGGACCTGTAGTATGCTGTATTTCAAATCAGCATGACCCAAAAAATTATAAAAATGACTTTCTCAGCCACTGTTAAAAATTGTGAGGGAGAAATTTCCACTTAAAAGCCACATTTCTGTTCCAAAGGACCATGATTATTGCTGTATCCCACGGCAACATGACCCCCAAAAAATTATAAATATGACTTCTCAAGCCACTATTTAAAAAATTTTGATGGAGAAATCCCTCTTTGAAGCCACATTTCTTTTTCCAAGGACCATAATTATGCTGTAAACTCACACAAACATGACCCAAAAACCATTGACATGCAAAACTTCTAAAGATAAAGTGAGTAAATGGAATACGGTTTGTCATGAAACCTTGCTGTCTTTTACAGTCTCCCACAGCAAAAACCAGCAAAATGAACTGTTGGGGAAAAGAGAATAAAAATTGCATAAAAATGATCATTTTAAAAAAAAGTTTTCAAAAGAGGACCATTTCTGTTTGAAGAGGAATGTGAAGTAGACTGCAACAATCGGTGACCTCGGCAATTGGGGTCACAACATCATCAGAGATCCATGCCTGATTCATCTTGATTGAAAGTCAAACGATCCACATTTTCTGTGGAAAGCCGGGTTTGTTTGTCTGTAATGACTCCTCCAGCTGTGCTGAAGGTCCGCTCAGATATGACGCTTGCTGCTGGGCAGGACAACACCTCTATTGGCTGGCGAGCGAGCTCGGGCCATTCGTCCATTTTGGATACCCCGAAGTCTATTGGGTCCGGAACACTACAAAAACAACGGGGTTGAGATGCAGATAGTCATGCACCATGATCTTAAGCTGGTCTCTGTGTGTTGGATGTGTGCCCCGCATGCATGCGTTGGTGAAAGGGGGTAAATAAAGTTTGCCAGAGGTCACCCATTAGGTTCTTCTGCCACCTTGCCTGCTGCTGCCGGGTAAAGGCTACTTGGCACTCTACTGCTGTCACGTTGCTGATGTTGTTCCCACCGTGACATTTGAGGAACGTGAAGCAGACGCAACAGATGTCTCCTTGATCAATCAGCAAGGTCTCCATTTCCTGCATTTTACCCCTCTATTTTGGGTGGGTGGAAAAGGGAAAATGCTGAGTTTTGTTTTGTACTGGGATCCAGGAGGGTAGCCACCAAGTAACTGTTGTTAATTTTTTATGGTCTTAATGCGAGGATCATGTTGGGGGAAAAGGAGCATCCAAGCACTCATGTGAAGATGGAGCCTTGATTTCCAAAACCTCTGGCACTAGCAAAAATGATCTTCCTCATCTTCCTCCTCCGCCTCAAATTCGCGCCAACCTCTTTCCAAGGCAGGACGTCGGGAACGTCGGTGTCTAGGAATAAACCTCCTCCCCCTCCTCCGCTTCCTCCGGCACAGCTTCAACACAGCTCTGACTTGCCTGAATGATGCACCCTGAGAGCTGATGCGCTGCCTTGCACTAGCCCTGGACCCAAACCACATGCCTAATGAAGACCGAAAAATTTAGAAAACTGTCGGGCCTTTGGATTCGACGGAGAGAAAGGCTCCGTGTCCGCATCTGTGTCCGTCTCCTCCTCCGTCGCTGGCGGGACCTGTTGTTTCAGAGTGTCCAACAATCGTTCCAGAACTAAGATCACGACAATGCTCATGCTGACAAGGGGATCGTCCGCACTGACCATTTTGTGGCTTCTTCAAAAACTGGCAAGAATGGTGCAGGAGCTCTTTCCCCCTGCCTCCACCCCACGGGGGCTCAACACCCCCGAGGGCTGCACCGCTGCTTGTCAGGCCATGTGTCCACTTCGTACTGCGTAATGGCATTGCGCTGCTGCCACAATCGCTGGAGCATGTTTGGGGGGTGGAATTCCAGCGTGTTGCCACGTCAACAATGAGACGGTTGATGGGGAGGCCGTGTTGACGCTGCAACGCAGCCAGGCGGGACGAATCAGGGTGCGAATGGCGGAAGTGCAAACTCAGACCTCGAGCCTTCCTCAGCAGGCAATCCAGACCCGGGTAGCTCTTTAGAAATTTCTGGACGACAAGGGTTCCCTGACAGTGCCAGGCAAGGGATGTGCTCCAGCCTTTCCGATCTTAAGGGCGGCCAGCAGAATTTCGCCCGTTATCGCACACCACCTTCCCTGGCACAAGGCTCTTCTCACCCAGTCAGCGCTCGGTCTCGTTGCGGAGAGCCATCCACAGCTCCTGACCTGTGTGTGGACGGTCTCCAAGACAGATTAATTTCAACACGGTCTGGTTTCTATGGGCACGTGATGCCACCAGAGGACCTTGGGTGAAAGAGCCCTACACCATCCCTGCGGTTTTGAAGAGCGTGCCCCCGAGCCTGAGAGCCACCGTCACCCCCAAGACATCCACCCAGCTCACCAGTGAGCTGTCACAGAGATATAGCGGCCTTGGCCGTGCTTACTAGTCCATGTGTCGGTGGTCCAGATGGACTTTTCCCCGGGCCCCAGATGGAGACAACGCGCTTGAAATTTTAGATGACACGTGGCTGGGCCAGGGGAGGGACGCTTTCTGGCAAAGAAATGCCAGCTCGGCATCTGGTATTGGGGCAGGCAAGGGGCCCTGACGTGGCGGAACCCATCCCGTGTCCACCAGACGGAATGGCAACATTTCCAGGGACAAAAGCCTGGCAATGCCGACAATTCAGGCTTTGGCTTTGGAAAGGTTTGGGTTAAAGTGTTTCTTTCTGCTCCCAAACCTGGAAGACAGAAGGCTGGCAGCTAGACTGGCCGCTGTACGGAGTGCAAGTCGTCAAACCTGGCAGAAGGAGAAGGGGTAGATGGGTCTCTGGTGGTGCTGATGGTACTCGGGCGACGTGGAGGCAAAGCGGAGGCTGATCCCTGATTTATGGGCTCTGAGAGACATGGGCAGCTGAAAGGAACGCTTGGTGGTGGTGGAGAGGAGGAGGGCGGAGACAGAGGGTGTGACAGTGGTTGGAGGCCCGGCGTCGGTCTGGCCTTTTTTGGGCCCAAATGTTGCCTCCATTTCAATTCATGCATTCGCTGCACATGACTAGACATGTTGGTGGTGGTTAAACACCTAAGATTCTTGCCTCTACTTATGCGTTTACGTCAAACGCGGCATATGACATCGCTGGGTGAATCAGAGGCTTGCTCAAAGAAGGCTCAGGCTTGAGAGGTCCTTGACCTTTTTGAGGGTGATAAGAGAGGAGCGGGGTTTCCGCTGACCGTGCTGGCGGAATCATATCAGCAACTTTTGCGCCGCCCTCTCCCTTTTGAGGCGGGACCCGTAAATGACACTACCCCATCGTCTTCCTCCTCGTCCAGTGATGAAGCGCTCACAAGCAAATTCTGGCTGAAGAGACCACGTTTGGGTCCGCAATGTCCCTCATCATCATCATCAACACAGGTGACTTGGTCGTTCCTGACAAATTCTGCATCCAGGAGCTGTGGGCTACAAGCAAGAGGAACTGCAAGGCGTTGCCGACCACCCCTCCGGATTTTAAAGGGTCAAGCCTTCCCGACCCCCAACCGCATTTTGTCATCAAAGAGGTCTTTCAGAAAAGGGACTATCCACAGTGGTGGTACACGAGTTGACATTTGGGCTGCCTTCGCTTCATGTTGGACGGATGCTGATAAAGCTGATGAGACTTTTTGTGCCGTGACTGGGAGGAACGAGGAGGTAAGACTGCTGGATGCAGGTTGCATTAACCACTGAAGAACAATTGGCGACGCTGTTCGTTACTGAGATTCACAGGGCCCTGACCCAGCGATGACGGGCCTGACGGTCCTGCAACTGACGATCTGCTGGCAGCGTGTTGTCGCCAGCTACCTCCATGTCCTAACCCCCCTCTTTGCTCGCTTACCCCCCTGAAAATTTTGCTCCATGTTCAAAAGATAAAAATTTGAGAAGGATGGAAGAGTTTTGGGAAGTCTCTTATTAAAAACGGCAAATCACAGCTATTCCAAATCCCTCAAATCAAAACAAAAATGCTGGATTGAAATTTTAAGTGCAAGGTACCTCATCAACAAAGCTTGACTGACCAAAAGGAAAAAAACCCTGTCTAAATTTTTTTTGGGATAAAAAACGTATTTTTGGCCCCATCAATTAACCTGGGGTTAACAAAAATTGCTGTTTTCAATTTTAAAACGCAAATACCTATCAACAAAGCTGACTGCCAAAAGTGAAAAAAAAACACCTGTCGAAATGTAAAAAGATAAAAAACGGTTTTTTTTGGCACCTATAAATTCACCTTAGTGCACAAAAGCTGTTTTCAAATTTAACTGAAAAGTAGTCTATCAAAAAAGTTTGACGACCAAAATGAAAAAAAAACCTGCTGAAATGAAAAAAGGGGATAATAAAGGTTTTTTTGGCACCATAAAACCCTGTGGTACTACAAAGTTCTGGATTCAAATTTAACTAAAGGGTGGCCAAACAAAAAAGCTGGCCTGCGCCAAATGAAAAAAACCTATCTGAAATTATAGGGATAATAAACTATTTTTTGGCCCTAAAAACCCGTGGTGACACAAAATTTGCTGGGTTAAATTTTTAACTGCAAGGGCTAATAAACAAACTGGCTGGGCAAAAAAAAAAAAGAACACCTATCTAAATTTATACTGATAAAGGAGTTTTCACCTAACAAATAGCCCCCTTTTTTACTAGAAAAGATCAAATCCTAATAAAGGCAATGAAATTTGTCTAAACAAAGTTTTGGCTGTACAATATCCAAATCCAAATAGACTTGTCTTGTTTTGCCCCGGGGCCCCCCCCTCCCCCCCCCCCTCCCGTGAATTTACACGGTGATCCCCTTTTTCAAATTCTCTGCCTAACTATTTTAAAATCGCAAATCTCTGATCTAACAAGTTCAAGGACCCAAATAAAAGTAACTGTCTCTGTAAAAAAAAAAAAAATTTTTCGCTGATTGTTGCTACGTTTGGACAGAGGGCAGAGGCACGTCCAAACTGCATGGGGCCGCTGACACAACTATCATAAACAGAAGGCGTTCAAAGTAAAACAAGGTCTGTGTTTTTTTTTCCGCCAACAAAACCAACACATCCCAGTCATGACTCGCACACACACTCACCCGCTCTATCTTAAGCTGATTTTTCTGGCCCCGCCAAAATGACAGGAAGCCTGAAAAGGCGGAAATTAATAGTTTAATGCACTTTTTTTTAAAACCAAAATTTAACCTGACAAAAAATCCGACAACGAAATACGGCCGATTTCAACTTTGTCGATAATAACCCCAAAAAAAATCCAAAAAACTAAAAAAACCCTCCCCCCCCCAATGACCAATATACCAAAAAGAAAACTCCCCCAAAGACCCATTTTACCACCACATATTTTACTAATAATACTCCCCACACCAGACCCTTTTCACCACCACATTTTTACTATAAAAAAAAAACCCCTGCCCAAACAACCCCCAATGCCCCCTCCAAAAAAACCCAAACCACAATGACTGAATAATATTTTGCAACACCAGACCTTATATCCCCCACCACATAGTTACGAATAATACTCCCCCACACCAGGGGCTACAATAACCACCAAAAAGGGCTGAATAAAACCGCCCCTCATGACCACAATCACCACCAAAAAGTAACTGAAATTTACTGCCACACCATGACTACTAAAACCCCACAAGGGGCTGAAAAAACCGCCCCCCCTTCAAAACCACTATCACACCACATGTTACGGGAATATACCCCCAACCATGACCTCATATCACCACCACAGTTACTAAATAATACTGCTACTCCATGACCTCATATCACCACCACATACTCCCTTTCCCCCAAAATAAGACACCCCCAAAAATAAGACATAGTGCATTGTTTATGCAATTCAGAGTTTGGCTGCTTATGCTGATTATTGTGATGAAATTACTATAGTATATAAATGCATGTTGATGTTTTCTTCAACAATACATGAGAATTATAGTTCATAGAACAAAACAGTCCTTTAAAAATAAGTCTTAGCTAGTCTTTAGAAGCAAAAATTAATATAAGACACTGTCTTATTTTCAGGGAAACAGGGTAGTTACTGAATAATACTGACACATCATGACCTCATATCACCACCACATAGTTACTGAATAATACTGCAACACCATGATCTCATATCACCACCACATAGTGACTGAATAATACTGCTACACATGACCTCATATCACTTCCACATAGTGACTGAATAATACTGCAACACCATAACTACATATCGTCACTACATAGTGACTGAATAATGCAAAATACCATTACTGAATATAATCTATTATACTATAACCATTATTACTGGCATACAGAGATGGATATCAGCTGTACACAGGCTCTGCAGACATATAAACGATTACAGTAAAGTTACATCCATGGACTCACAGGAGACGTCTATGAAGAGTTGTTCTCTTTCTCTACTCTATCTTAGACTCCTTACACTATCAGCACTTCTTTACCAATTCCTATCACTGTAAAAACTCTCCATTATAGCACCCCAAATGGTAATAATTACCTTGTGCCCCAAACAGTAAAAGTATCCCAAATGGCTATGGGGCTCCCATTTGTGCATCAAGTTTTAGTCTTGTTCTATATACCAATATAGGTATTCCCTATGTCGGTATGTAGGTACACCCCCAAACTGGCTAAGCAGTCCTCAATTAGGTAGGGGTATAGTGTCCATTAGGTAGGTAGACTTATAGTTCTCCCAGTAGGTAGGTATCTTGGTCCCCTATTAAGTAGATAGGTAGTTATATAGACCTTCTCAATAAGTAGAAACATAGATCCCTATTATGTAGTTATATAGGCTCATGATAGCCAGGTAGTAGCCCCCTATAGCCAGGTAATATGCCCCCTTCAGTCAGGTAGTATGCCCCCTGTAGCCAGGTAGTAGCCCCCTGTAGTAAGGTAGCATGCCCCCCGTAGCCAAATAGTTTCCCCCTTGTAGCCAGATAGTTGCCCCCGTATTGTAGCCTGATAGTTGCCCCCGGCTTGTAGCCAGGTAGTTGCCCCCTTGTAGTCAGATAGATGCCCCCTGTAGCCAGTTAGTTGGTGCCTTGTAGCCAGATAGTTTCCACCATAGCCAGATAGTTGCCCCCTGTAGAGAATAGATAAAAATAAACTACTCACGTCTCCATGGTCCATGTGGCAGGTCCGGGAGCTGATGTACAGTGTAAGCGGCGTGACGTCATGCAGATCCCGGGATCTCCTGGGCCAGAAGCAGAGGCTTCTGACCGAGGAGATCCAGTGTTGCAGGGGGCATGAGTAAAGCCGTGCATCACACCCCCTGCAATGATGATGTGTATGTACAGCGCTCACTGAGTGCTGTACATACAAGGGAGAAGGCAGGAGGGTAACGAGCCGTCCTGCCTCCTCCCTAGAGGAGCAACTGCACTGAGTGTGTGTAGCTGCCGACTCTGTGCGGCCGTTGTGAAACGGCCTTGCAGAGTCAGAGCGGGCCGGGCGGGTGGCCCCTTCTGATGAGCAGCACCTCGGGCAATCGCCCACCCTGGCTGAAGAGACCGTTGGCTTTCCAGGAGTCCGACGAGGTTTGGGGCATGAGCAGTTTTATGCGGGGCTTGTGCCCTGGGTAAAACCGCCTAGCGACGCCCCTGCTCAAGGGGATCTCCATAATTTCATTGACCAGGGCCAGGGTAGACATGTGCTCCAAGAGACAAAACATCTAAGGCGATTTGACAGACACCAGGTGCTGAAGTTCCATAAAGAATTATGGAATAATCCGTATGTCACAAGCACACATCAATTTCATTTTTTTAAATCCAAAAGCACCCCATGTGCATAGCAGCCACTCCCTCGTTTGTAGAACCAACAGGTAGGGATTAACGGGAAACTGGTATCAGGAACAGAGCAGTGAACAAGGGTTTGGTACCCAGCTGTACCTATCCGGTTCTGATCATTCCTATGCTGCGACTCTGCACTATTACCGTGCTGAGTTATAGTCCGTTTCGTGTCCGAAGCTAGGAACGAGCATGGTGCTGGAAGGGAGGAGCGTGTAGACTGTCCCAAGGGGCATAATAGGGTGGGACAGGGGTGTGACGTGGGATGTCCCAGTATAGTTAAAAGTGAGACCAGGTTTGTCTCTGTTGGAAGGAGCATTAACCACGAAGCCACATTCACCCAACATGTGAGCTGTTCACCAAGCCAACCTAAGGTAACTAGACACATCTTACTGCTTATTTTATCTGTACCCATATCCCATCTGTATTTGCAACTCTGACCAGTATATGTAGAGCTGTATCACTATGTATGTATTGTTTGTCTAATGCGCTCAAAAGGCGATTGAAATATATAAACTTTGATCCTGAGCTTTTCTGTTGTCCCATTCAAGCTAAACTCATGCGTCTGTATCCTTGTTCTTTAATATATCGCTACCCTGGGCAGGTTCCTGGCCTGGTTATAAGTCTTTAACGGACCAAGCTTATAGCTAACTAGGAAGTATACCGAGTTGGCAGAGTTCTGTTTCACTGGTGCAGGTAAACAGATCTCTCCCAGCCATTCAGGGTTGTAGGTGAGTGGAATAGCCTCTTGCACTCCCTGGGTCTTCCTGTGCCCATGAGGACAGGGGTTAACTGTGAAACAGTATGCAGCTGACCTTTCATACCCCTATAGGGAGCGCAACATCATGAATACACCCCAAGTCAGGCTGTCGACCCTCGAGTGGGGATATGTCTTCTGACACTGTGTTTAAAGGAAATAGAACACTGCACAAAAACTCCAAAATCTCCTAACAAACTGCAAACTGGATTCCTTAGACTTTACACCTAAGTCAAGTTAACATCAGATGAATTAACACCCAGATACCTTTGATTATTACTGGGTGTCTTTTTTCATTAGCAACTAATGGACATTAGGTTATTTGGTGAATATTATAATATTGTGTAGGCAGTGGGCTTCAAGATTGCATGAAACTTTCTATCACAGGACTCCTTGATTCAGATGGTATTCTCGTATCGGTAGGGATAAATTTTCAAGGTATGTAGACATTTACAGATATAGCAAAGATAAAACTAACAGATACTGCACCATGATATCATGGTACAGAATGTAATCTCACTTTTTCAATGCCTTTAAATAAGAGTCTTTGAGATAAGAGCGAACAACATGGAAAGCTATGATATCATGATGACGCTAAACTCTGCTACAACCATACCATGAATGCACGCCATAAATGTGATATGAATGGGATCTTACTCTACATTTCTCATCATGCTCCCACAAAAACTTCCAACATGCTTTGACAGCCTTTTAGAGTAAGTAGGCTACCACAGTAGTTTCTACTTTAAGGGTATGTACACACGGTGTATTGGGGCTCGTACTTCCAAGCACGGGGGTCCGGCCCCATTCACTTTCACTACCATGATTGACATATCACTTCTCTCCCCCGGCGTATGTTATATGATTGTATTGTACACCGGGGTAGACAGACGTAATTCATACCTGTCTATGAGAGCTATGAATTACTGTAATTGTGGTACGCATGTCGGGCCTATTGAAGCGCAATTACACTGTGTGTACATACCCTAAGCTTCCAGCTGCTGCAAACCTAGAATTTCCAGCATGTCCATATAGTCTATGGCTGGCAGGGCATGCTGGGAGATGTAATTTTGTAACTGCTGGAGAGTTAATAATAACCATGGTCCTATAAAATTAGTGGCATTAACTGTATGTTTATGCTAATATTTTACATACAAGATCACAAAATTCCCTTATATTAAAGGTACTGCTTTCTTAAATGGTTGTCCACTTTATAAGGTCTTTATAATATATTTACTTATGTATAAAACAATTTAATAATAATAATAATAATCTTTATTTATATAGTGCCAACATATTCAGGAGCACTTTAAAATTAGCAGGTATAAGTACAGCAAAAAACAAACATTGCACAGTAATGGAAAATCATACAATTTTCTAATACCAATGCAGTTGGTCCTTGTCTAAAAAGCTTGGTATTACCCACATTCATGTTCATAGCAATGGCTGCCATGGAGAAACTGTATTAACAAAATAGTCATGTGACCACCACACATGTCATGTGACCACTGGTATCCAAGTAACAGCAGTGTATGGAGGAACAGAACTTCTCCATTATCACCCCCACCACCAGCGACTTATCATGTGACCACCACATAGGTCATGTGACCCTGGTATCCAGGTATCAGTAGTGTATGGAGGAGCAGAACTTCTCCAGTATCACCACCACCAGTAGTGTCTCTGTTTTATCTTTCTGCTTTTTTTCTTACTTTATATGCATTACAGAAGCAGCATTTATACACATGGTAAAGAAGTTGCTGGCATAATCATATTAATAATATTTTTTTCTACCATTATTCCTATTCAGTTACCCCACAGGTGTCATGTGACCCTGCTTCTAACTGAATACAAGGAGATCACATGACCCCATAGTTCATACAGTTACTCCACTGGAGCCATTACTGTGGACAGAAATGTGGGCTATACCATTTTTTTTATTTCCAGTTAGGGTCCCATTGCATTGGTATAAAAGAGGTATATTGCTAAATTCTGTGATTTCCTACTCTCTACATAATAACCAGTAACAATATATAGTGGACAACCCCTTTAATCTCAATGAATATTTACAGTCTAATGGGGTAAAGATTTATATTGTTTACTTATTTCAACTGCATTTGCTTTCACTCATATATAACTTAATCCACATGTACTTTTCAAGAGCTTAGATTGATGTTTACACCATCACTAACTTGTAATGCCCATTAGAACAGAGTAGATGGCACTGCTGTTTAAATTACTATTTGGCACTACTTCATTAGGAGCATTCAGTAGTAATGGAAACTGGCTAACATTTTTGGACTGTATCTTAAAACAAAAAGACTCTGCAGTTTAGAGGTCCGTGTGTAATGGCTTTGGTATAACCCCGGATTAGCATTAGCACTGGCTGAGGTAGATAATGTGAACTTGAGGAACGCAAATAAATCTTTTCTCAGTACTGCTGCACCAAGGAGACATTCATATGGAATTTGGCTTAATTTCCCAGTGTCAGGAAAGTGGCAATTATTTAATTTGCTCAATGCACAGAGTAATACATTTAATGAGAGTATTATGAGTCTTCTTTGTTTTAGATCAATAGGATATTGATCTTTGGGATATTTCCACTTTGGCTGTGTTACCATTAACGTTGAACAATTGAACATAGAAAGATGAACATTCCCATTGTGACCTTAAAGAAAAATATACCTTATGTTTGGTATAAGTGCTTGCTATTATTTATGTTCACTTGGTTAAAGTACTATGTTTTGTAAGATGTGTAATTTTATAACAATATGTTTACTTATATCATTGCTATGGTTGTTTGTAATATAATAAAAGTTCACATGATATGTAAAACATGTAAATCTACATTGAACAACATTTTTGAAATACATTTTAAAATATATTTATATAACATTTTAATATACATTATATAATATATTAATGTTGCCATTATCTGACCAAGTTGCACATCATCAACAAAAGTTCTCTCCATGGTCATGGAACCTTTGGTTTCTTTCATTTCTGCTGGTGGACTATCAGACTGTCCACAATTAGATGCTACTGGCTCATCCAAGGTAGGAGATTTCTGTTCTCTATACTAAATTGCAGGGAGGGCGTATCAGTCTTGAAATTTATGTGTTTGTTCCTAAGTGAAGATCAACAGCAGTAACTGAGGTACAGACAAACAGACAAGTGCTTCTGTGCAAGAGCAGTATATGGGTCTCTTGATCTAAGATATCTTATAGAGAACCTTTTATGTCTGCTATGCTGTGGAATACAGATTTACAGTAGAGTGGTTTTGGATAAGATGTTTCCCTCCTCACCCAGTTTGTACCATTCACATCAACCTGTACATTCCTGTAAAGCATTTCAATATGGGCGCTGACTGTGATTGTATATATATATTCCTCAGCTTGTTTTGAGGCATCCAATCACAAGGTGGCAGCAGAATTTTGATTGCAAGCCAACACAGGATTTGCTATGGTTGGGATCTTCAGTCAGCTGGGTACAAGGACTACACATAGGAAAAAAAATTATGGGCCACATTCCTTTAAAATCTGATATACTACAAAGTTATTGTCCAGGTAGTTACACACACGGTAATGTCAAATATGTATACTGTTTTTGTGTGTGTTATAGGCATTCATAATGGAAAACTGTTTGTGTACTATTTTTTTTACTTTATTACATATATTTTGCACTTTTCATACTTTTTTACATTTTTTTTTTACCTGTCCTAATATGAGACTGGACTGAGCGATCACTTGAACACTATTACAATACATTGCAGTACATGACTGTACTGCTTTATGCCACTTGTCACTCAGCCTGCCATATCCTACCTACAGGCAAGGCCTAGCAGGTCACAGACACAGACACAGACTGGAGCCCCCTCATGTTGTCAAATCCTTACATGCTGCAGTTTCTATTGACTGTAACATCTAAGTGGCTAAAAAACTGAAAACAGAGTAAACTCTTATCTCAGCATCCCTGAGGATGTCACAGGAGCTCTATTGCCCTGTGAGTTGCATGTTTTATTCCCCTGCGCTATGCCATATATATTTATGAGATCTGCCCCTAAGTGTACTCTATAGGGCCATTATACTGTATATCTTCAATATTTTACTGGGTTAACTTACTGATAACAGGTGCTACAGTAATGTAGTGCACTGATTATCTCTGAGTATGATTTCTAGTGAGGAACTCTCTAATCTTGCATAAAGATAAGGCCTGTTTTTGTAAAATAACCTTTAATCCACAAACTTATTTTTTCTTTTCAGATTAACAGTACATTATACAGTATACTTTTTGGTTAGTGAGCACTAATACATATATATATATATGTTCCGATGAGTGAGGTGTGTAATCTTAGATCAGTAGCAGAGCGGAGCGCCCGGGTAGGGTGGTAGACAGAGATGAGGGAGGAGATGTAGGGGTGCACCACTGTGAGAGCTTTATAGGTGAGAGTGATTAGTTTATACTGTATCCTGTACTGAATGGGCAACCAGTGCAGTGACTGACACAGGGTAGAGGCATCAGTATAGCAGCTGGAAAGAAAGACAAGCCTGGCTGCTGCATTCAGGACAGATTGGAGAGGGGAGAGTTTGCAGAGAGGGAGACCGATAAGCAAAGAGTTACAGTAGTCAAGACGAGAAAGAATATGAGCAACAATGAGAGTTTGAGTTGTTTCCACAGTGAGAAAAGGACGGATTCTGGAGATGTTCTTGAGGTGCAGGTGACAGGAGCAGGCAAGGGATTGTATATATGGGGTGAAAGACAGATCAGAATCTAGTATAACCCCAAGACAGCGGGCCTGCTGCCTAGGAGCTATGGTGGTGCCACACACGGAGAGAGAAATAGCAGGGTGAGGTCGGTTAGTAGATGGTGGGATGACTAGAAGTTCCGTTTTAGTGAGATTTAGTTTAAGAGAGAGAGGACATGATGTCAGAGACAGCGGACAGACAGTCACTGGTGTTTTGTAGCAGGGCAGGAGTGATGTCTCGGGAGGAAGTGTATAGTTGAGTGTCATCAGTATAGAGATGGTACTGAAAGCCAAATCTGCTGATGGTTTGTCCAATGGGGGCTGTGTAGAGTGAAAAGAGGAGAGGACCAAGAACGGATCCCTGAGCAAACCCAACAGCAAGAGGAATAGGAGAGGAGGTAGATCTGGAAAATGAGACACTGAAGGAGCGGTCAGAGAGGTAGGAAGAGAACCAAGAGAGAGCGGTGTCCTGGATACCAATGGCACTGAGCATGTTGAGGAGGAGTTGGTGATCAACAGTGTCAAATGCTGCAGAGAGATCCAGAAGAAGCAGCAATGAGTAGTTACCCTGAGATTTTGATGTCAGGAGATCATTTGAAAATTTAGCAGGAGCAGTTTCTGTGGAGTGTAAAGAGCAGAAACCTGATTGCAGAGGGTCAAGAAGAGAGTTAGCAGAGAAGCGGATTAGACGAGTAGCAACATTCCAGGAGTTTGGAGATGAAGGGCAGGTTAGAGACTGGTCGGTAGTTGGCAGCACAGGAAGGGTCCAGAGAGGGCTTTTTCAGTAAGTGAGTTATAACAGCATGTTTAAAGGAGGATGGAAAGATCCTAGTGGAGAGAGAGAGGTTACAAATTGTAGTGAGGTGAGAGAGGACAGCTGGAGAAGGACTGGACAAGGTGGGAGGGAATGGGGTTGTTACGTACACGCTCACCAGCACGTGACTGGGGGGCCACTGTAATGGGGTAGACTTATCTCCACTTGCGCTCACCTCTCAATCAGGTAGCGAATCAAGCATAAATCGTACCACAAGACAGTTCCAGCCCCCCCAAGAAATACATGCTGCCACCACCTTCCTTCAATAATCAATAAGGAATCAGCCGGAAGGAGTCTGATTCCTAACAGATATTTTAAAAACACGTAAAAAATGCTTACCTCACTGCTCTGTAGCAGCTACCAAAATAAAATACCCTCCTTCAAGGAAATGGATCCATGCAACAAGAACTTACGTATTAAGGCTAACTTTAATTTTAAATGATTTTCAGTGCTTACATAAACAGAATATAATAACAATAACTATGACATACACATCAATCAGTTATGAAAATAAAAGGTATAAAAACTTAGAAGATTTCACACTTACAAGGTGTTTCAGCCTTCAGATCCAAGGGGCATGGATGAAAGAAGAATGGGACACAGCTCAATCTGAAATTGAACCCCAGGCTATGAACACCGGTTTGAGTGTGTCCACATGTCTTATACCTGTCCAGGTTCCCCCGCCTCTCTCATACTTGCCTACTCTCTTACTGGCTGAAGTTATTTTAGGAGGTGGGCGGATACAGGATTGTCTTATGAGGGTTGTTGAGTACTAACGCCAATAGATGGCAGTCATGGACTGCATTTCTGCTGGAGGGCAGATCAATTAAAGGGTTTATTGTGGGGGGGGGTCAAAGGTGACATCTGTTAAACTTTCTGGATGAAGATTGTTTATGCTATGAGTTGTAAAATCTAGGGCTTATCAGATATGCACTGGGCTGTAGCCACACAGGACACTATACAGGATACAGACCCATGCTATAAATTCCCTATAGGGAGGAGGTGGGGGTTGTGTCCAAAGCTACAAGAATTCTGGACTTCACAATTTAAGAAATGGTTTGATGACGAATTAAAAGACATTTAATTTTCAGTGTACTACATCACACCTCCGTAGATTTGTAAAGCAAACAAAAGATGAACTAGCTTGGCACTCTCTTCAAATTAGACCCTGGCGGCGGGCTTCTTAAAAGCGAAATACTTCTTTATTGGACAATAAATATAAAAGGATGCATGCAAGCAAAAATATCCATATGAACAACCAACGAGAGACACACAGAGAGAGCTAGGTCCTGCAAGTTTGTTGGACCGACACGTTTCGGGTCACGTGACCCTTCGTCATGGTACAGCTGATGCATAACGCAGTTGCTTAAATAGACCTGCTGATTACATAGCTCGTGAATACAAAAATAAAAAAATACTATTACTAAACATGATAAACATGTACAAATACAAATACAAATAAAAGACTAATGTGTAAAGAAAAAAACAAACAAAAAAACTTGCAGAAAACCTAATAGTTATTGAATGTTTTGTCTCGTCTTGAGACTTAACGGGACCCTTGTTTCAAGGTGGAAAATCCACCACGCCTCTCTCGCTAAAAGTTTTCTCACAATGTCTCCTCCCCGTGGCGAAGCTGTCACTCTCTCTATACCTATTATAGAGAAAGAGCGCAAATCACCACCATGCACTTCGGCAAAGTGCTTTGAAACAGCAGAGCATTTAAACAAATCAGATTGGTGAGTGTCTGATAGGTGCCTGCGAATACGGATTTTCAAATGACCCGTAGTGCACCCAACATACTGTACCCTGCATGTTTTGCAACTAACAAGGTACACAACATGTTTGGTGTTGCAATTGATATAGGTTTTAATCTGACATTTTTTTTTTGTTGCTATATGATGTAAAAGATGTTGCTGATCGCTCTACATCAGATACTTCAGGCAAGACCCCTGTTCCATCATATAGAACCTACAGAAATGTGCAGCAGATACAGGATACAAGAGACATACCATCAGTTGTACAATCTGGGTCGAGAATCAACAGCTTGGATTATCAGGACTTGCCTCCATCAAGTCAAGTGTATACCAGGAATCCAAAAAACGACACAGGAGAGCGGGACGAAAGCACCGTGGAACAAAGGAGAGGTGCAAGGAATTACCGGAAAACACGGAACTTTTATCATCGGTTATAAATTTATCTAGCCAAATTGTATCGCAGGATGCTATTTCAGCTTTATCAAAGGGACTGAGCTATTCACCGACTTGTAATTTCCAAGTGTATCAGACTTTATTAGATATAAATCGTTTTGTTCGTCAAATCACACTTAAAAATCATTTCATGTCCCTGAATAGTGGTCGTATGGAAGGGCAGGACACGATTAATGTTCAGACATTTTCAGACCATACCCAGTTAGGAGATGTTTATGAGAATATCATACCTGAATTTCAAGATCTAACAGGAATAGTGCAGTTGCGTCAACTTCATAGTGAATCCACGCATAATACAGTAGATGACGTGTCATGTGATACAGAGCTATTTGTGCGCAATGAATATTTTTATCCTATTAGCTCACGATTACCTACTATGGGTATCTTTCAGGACAGGGTGGAGGAAGCTTAATAAATTTATACAATCAGGAAGTTGTTTCCACAGGTCGCCCCAGTAATTTCAACCTAAGTTTACAAGAACAATAAGCATTATTAGCCCTTCAAAATAATGAGAGATTAATTATCCGCCAGGCAGACAAAGGCGGGGCTGTGGTTTTGTTAGATAGGGGCCTCTATGAACGAGAGATTTTGTCCATGTTACAAGATTCTAACAGTTATATACGGTTACAGAGGGATCCTACGAACGAGAGCAGGAAGCATTTAATAACTGTGATTAATCACGGCATTGTTACAGGTGTTTTATCTAAAGATCTTGCAACTAAACTTAATGTTGAAAAACCTGTTATGCCAATTATACATGCTTTGCCCAAAATCCATAAGGGGTCTTTTCCACCTGCTTTTCGACCCATCGCCTCAGGTATAGGCTCTTTAAATGAGCCCCTGGGACAGTGGGTTGATTTGCAACTACAGCCCCTCGTTGTCAAATTGCCTGGCTTTTTAAGAGATACCAAACAGCTTGTGTATACTCTGGAGAGGGTGTCCTGGCCGACCGGGGGGTCCTGGCTATCCTGTGATGTAGTTGGGTTATACCCATTGTAGGAAGGCACAAGGTGCGGTAGTGGATGGACGCTATGTGTCACCGATCTGTCTAAGATCGGTGAAATAAAGCCTATTTATTTTGGTGTCAGCGGCAATAGGCCACTGACACGTTTTGTATGTGTAGTATGGCAGTAATGCCGTAATCCGGGTCGGGCTTTATTGGAGCAGTCTGTAGAGTTGGGTGGGATGGACTGCTCCCACACTCCGGTCCTGGGCTTACCAGCCCTATATAAGGCCAGCAGGCTCAGGTGGAAGGGGGTGTGGTTCCATTCCTGTCAAACACTGCTCAGTGGAGTGAGCAGGAGTGAGAGAGCCAGAGCTGGGCCTGGATAACCGTGGATGTACTACAGAGACTGGCATACGGTAGTGTGACTGAAAACCTGGACTGTGAGTTATGTTTGTTTTTGGCTGAAGCAAGCCCTGCTGTTTTATTTTCCTTGTTTATAAAACCGATGCCAATAAACCCTGCAGTATTGCACAACGAAGGACGGCCTCCGTTTGAGCTGATTCCCACAATTGGTGTCTCGGATGCGGGCAACATCCTGGAATAAGAGGCTGCATGTCCTGGATTAAGGCGGCTGCTACGTTTAAAAACCAAACAAGCGAAATGGAGGAGCTGCTGAAGCACCTGGTGCAGGTGAGCACCCAGCAGCAACAGGCCCATGCTGAATCTGTGCGGTCACAGCAGGAGACCAACCAGCTGCTAATCAGGCAGATGGCCATTATGGAGGAAGCTATCCGGGGAAAGGAGACGCCAGCTACACCCCGTCAGGAGGACGGACAGCAGGCGCGGAAGAGGGTGCGAGACGCCCTGCAGAAGATGACCCCAGAAGACGACGTGGAAGCCTTCCTTACCGTCTTCAAGCGGGTGGCTGAACGGGAGAGACTAACAGCTCCGCAGTGGGCAGAGGTCCTGGCCCCGTTTCTCACTGGCGAGCCTCAAAAGGCTTACTATGACTTATCTCTGCAGGATGCCAGGGAATACCCTCGACTCAAGTCGGAAATTCTGGCGCGCCTGGGCGTGACGGTCACAGTCCGGGCACAAAGGGTGCATCAGTGGGGATACAGGAGGGACCGGCCCCTGAGGTCCCAAATGTTTGATCTCCTGCACCTCATCCTGAAATGGCAGCAGCCGGAGGTCTGTTCCCCAGCCCAGATTATAGAGAGGGTCATGATGGACCGCTTCGTGCACTCTCTGCCCAAGCCAGTGCAATGCTGGGTGGCGCAAGGGAATCCCCAGACGGCAGATGACTTAATCGGCTTGGTAGAGAGATATCAGGCCATGGAGAATTCCCTGGCTGATCCAGGACCCTATGCCTCTCCCTACTGGCAGACCCCGACTGACCCAGGAAGTCAAAGAAGCGGTACTAAGCTCCCTAGAGACGCCCGTCCTAAGGCCAAGGCCCTGCCAGCGCCGACATCCCGACCCCCTGTCCGGGACATTATCTGCTGGAGATGCCATGCTGTGGGGCATGTGGCGGCCCGGTGCCCCCTTGGCTCGGAACCGATGGACTGTTCCGTTGGGCGGCGTACGTCTCTGTTGGCGCTTCCGGCATGCACAGCCGGGTTGGACACTACCCAGGGACTTCCACTCTGTCCCATCAGGGTGAATGGCACCCCTGTAAGGGGTCTCCTGGACTCGGGAAGCTTGGTTACTCTCCTGACAGCCAGTATTCCCCATGTTTTGGTTCCAGGGAAAACTTTGGGGGTCACCTGTATACATGGGGATACCAAAGCGTACCCCGTGGCCCAAGTAACTTTAAAATCCGATGGGGGTACGGTGTCACACCATGTAGGCATTGTGCGGGGATTAGTGCACGAAGTTATAATTGGCCGGGACTGCCCTCTCTTTTGGGGACTGTGGGAAGGTGCCATACAGCGAAAGCACCCCAAAAACCCAGACAGTCCTGAGAGCACTGACCATGAGGTGGTCCCCGAATTCCCGTTCTCCGTCATGGTAGGGGATGGTGAGGGGGAGTCAACCCTTGATGAGACACTGCCAGACCTAGGAGTATCTAGGGGAAATTTTGGGACGGCCCAGCTGCGGGATGAGACCCTGAAAGGGGCCTTCAACAGCGTGGTGTGGTACTTGATGGGGTACCCCAAGAGTCAGGGGCTGAGGAAAGATTTTCCCATTTTGCCGTAAATCAGGATTTGTTGTACCGGGTGACCAAAATCCGTGAGGGAGTGGTGGAACAACTTCTGGTTCCCACACCATACAGGCGGATGGTAATGGATCTGGCCCACAGTCACGTGTTGGGGGGACACCTGGGGGCCGATAAGACCATAGAAAGAATTCTACACAGATTTTACTGGCCAGGGTGCTACAGGGAAATCCGAGACTACTGCCAGTCCTGTCCCCAGTGCCAGATCACCTCCCCTGTTGCCAGTTTTCGCAGCCCACTAATACCATTGCCTATTATCGAGACACCCTTTGAGAGAGTAGCAATGGATTTAGTAGGGCCCGTGGTAAAGTCGGCTAGAGGACACCAGTATATTCTGGTCGTCATGGACTACGCCACCAGGTACCCAAAAGCTGTACCCCTTAGAAATGCTTCCTCCAAGGTAATTACTAGGGAACTATGGCACATATTTTCCAGAACGGGCTTGCCGAAAGAGATCCTGACGGATCAAGGGACCCCGTTTATGTCGAAAGTTATGCAAGATCTTTGCAATGGTTCTGAAGGTGACCCAACTACGCACCTCTGTGTACCACCCCAGACAGATGGCTTGGTTGAACGTTTCAACAAGACCATAAAGGCCATGTTGAAAAAGGTAGTAGAGAAAGATGGCCGAGATTGGGACTACCTGTTGTCATATCTCCTGTTTCTATCCGAGAGGTTCCCCAAGCTTCCACAGGCTTCTCCCCTTTTGAGGTTACTCTATGGCAGGCATCCCAGGGGACTATTAGATATTGCCAAGGAGACCTGGGAGAGTGAGGTTACGCCCCATAAAAGCGTCATTGAGCATGTGGCACAACTACAGAGCGGATCACTAGGTACTCCCTATTGTTAAGGAACACACCTCTTACAGGGCGTAGGAGGCGCACGCGAGGGTCTACAACAGGTCAGCCCGCGTGAGACAGTTTAGGCCAGGGGACAGGGTCCTAGTCTTAGTACCCACAGTGGAGAGCAAGTTCCTGGTGAAATGGCAAGGTC
This sequence comes from Phyllomedusa bahiana, assembly GCA_025379985.1. NCBI lineage: Eukaryota > Metazoa > Chordata > Amphibia > Anura > Hylidae > Phyllomedusa > Phyllomedusa bahiana. The sequence goes on along the minus strand of JAODAL010030338.1, from coordinate 14,453 downwards.
CTTACGAGGTAGTTGAGAAGGTGGGGGAGGTCAACTATCAGGTCCATCAGCCAGGTAGAAGGAAGCCCTATCAAATATACCATGTTAACTTGCTCAAGCCATGGAAGGATAGAGACCCCCCGGAGGCATCTTGCTTGGTGTCCCAACCAGAGACCAGTATAGAGGCAGTGAAGATTGCAGAGACCCTGTCTCCTTCTCAGACCCAACAGTGCAGACAACTGCTGCAACAAAATAGGGACTTATTCACAGAGGCACCAGGGCTAACCCATGTTGTAGAACATGAGATCGTCACAGAGCCTCAGGTGAGAGTGAATTTAAAACCTTATAGGATTCCCGAGGCCCGTAGGAAAATTGTGGCAAAGGAAGTGCAGAGAATGCTAAAATTAAGAATGATAGAGGAGTCTAAGAGCGGATGGTCCAGCCCCATCGTGTTAGTCCCTAAGCCTAACGGTGAGTGGCGCTTTTGCAACGACTACCGCAAGCTAAATGAAGTATCGAAGGTCGATGCATACCCCATGCCCCGGGTAGATGAGCTTATTGAGAGGCTAGGACCAGCCCGGTATATCACCACCCTAGACCTGTCCAAGGGGTATTGGCAGATCCCCTTAGCCAAGGAGGCCCGAGAGAAAACAGCCTTTTCCACACCAGACGGGTCCTTCCACTATGTAAGAATGCCGTTTGGGTTACAGGGGGCCCCCGCCACCTTCCAAAGGGCTATGGACAGGATCTTAGGTCCCCACCGGGCATATGCGTCAGCTTACCTTGACGACATAGTCATCTTCAGCCGGGATTGGGAGAGTCACCCTAAGAAGATCCAAGCTGTCCTAGATGCGCTAAGGAAAGGTGGTTTCACCATAAACCCTAGTAAGTGCGCCATCGGGATGGAAGAGGCCCGTTACTTGGGGTATGTCGTGGGAAGGGGGGAGATAAAGCCCCAAGTAAACAAGATAGAAGCAATCCAAAACTGGCCCCGCCCACTTACCAAGAAACAAGTGAGAGCATTTCTGGGAATCGTGGGGTATTACCGGCGGTTTATCCCCAAGTTTGCCGAGATGGCAACACCCTTGACGGACCTAACAAAGGGGACTAAGTCCGCCATGATCAAATGGTCCCCAGAGGCTGAAGAGGCCTTCCAAAACTTGAAAATAGCCCTGTGTAGACAGCCAGTTTTAGTGGCCCCGGATTTCTCGCGAGAATTTGTAGTACAAACAGATGCCTCAGAGGTCGGCCTAGGTGCGGTAATGTCCCAGGTTATCAATGGGGAGGAACATCCCGTGAGTTTTCTGAGCCGGAAGCTGTCCCCTGCCGAGCGTAATTACTCCATTATTGAGAGGGAATGCTTAGCCATTAAATGGGCACTAGATTCTCTCCGGTACTACCTCCTGGGTCGCAAATTTAGGCTGGTGACTGATCATGCCCCGTTGAAATGGCTAAGGGAGAAAAAGGGCAACAATGCCAGGGTCACCCGTTGGTTCCTGGCCCTGCAGGATTTTAATTTCTCGGTGGAGCACAGGCCGGGCAAGCTGCAGGGGAATGCAGATGCCCTATCGAGGGTACATAGTTTGATGGCTGAAGGTGCCCAGTCCCCCGGCATTGGGCAGAGGGGGGGGGTATGTAGGAAGGCACAAGGTGCGGTAGTGGACGGACGCTATGTGTCACCGATCTGTCTAAGATCGGTGAAATAAAGCCTATTTATTTTGGTGTCAGCGGCAATAGGCCACTGACACGTTTTGTATGTGTAGTATGGCGGTAATCCGGGTTGGGCTTTATTGGAGCAGTCTGTAGAGTTGGGTGAGATGGACTGCTACCACACTCCGGTCCTGGGCTTACCAGCCCTATATAAGGCCAGCAGGCTCAGGTGGAAGGGGGTGTGGTTCCATTCCTGTCAAACACTGCTCAGTGGAGTGAGCAGGAGTGAGAGAGCCAGAGCTGGGCCTGGATAACCGTGGATGTACTACAGAGACCGGCATACGGTATTGTGACTGCAAACCAGGACTGTGATTTATGTTTGTTTTTGGCTGAAGCAAGCCCTGCTGTTTATTTTCCTTGTTTATAAAACCGATGCCAATAAACCCTGCAGTATTGCACAACGAAGGACGGCCTCCGTTTGAGCTGATTCCCACACCATGCATCCCACATGGCCAGGCCCTCTCGGTCCTACAGGATTTTTTATGCAGATATAGTTCTTTTTCCAATGAAAAACAATGTTTCATCCTTTTGGCAGTAGAGTATTTACTCTCTCACAATTTTTTTATGTTTAATAAACAATTTTTCAGACAGGTAACAGGAGCTGCTATGGGGGCCCGTTTTTCGCCATCCTTGGCCAATATTTATATGGTAGCTTGGGAAGAAAAGTATCTCCTTAATATGGATCATCCCTTTGCAGATAGCATCAAATGGTATACAAGATATATAGATGACTTGGTCCTTATATGGACAGGCAGCCATGATTTGGTTCAGTATTTTGTACAGTATCTTAACGATAATAATATGGGTTTGGTTTTCACTCATGAACATGAACTGGAGACCATTAATTATTTGGATGTTACTCTGTCAGTGAATCAAGATAATAAAATAACAGTAAAACCTTTTACTAAGCCTATGCACAGAAATTCTGACTCCTGTCATCCCTCACATGTTGTAAATAACATCCCAGTAGGGGAGCTCATAAGGATGAAACATAATAGCACTATCCCTAGCGAATATAAATCACAAGAACAGATAGTTTGTCAGAAATTAATGGAGAGAGGATATTCATCTAGACAACTAAATTATGCCACTAAGAGGGTAAATGAGATTGATAGATCAACATTATTCTTGAAAAGACATAGGAATCCAAGACATCTGACAATGCTATCACTTTTTCAACTAATTACAGTAAACAGTTCAATAAGATTGTGAATATTATTAAAACACATCTACCTATTCTGTATGTTAATCAATTTATCAAGGATACTCTGAAAAAAGTTAGGTTTGTGTCACGTAAGGCCCCAAGCATAGGTTCCCGTATCTCACCCAGTTTATTTTTATATAACTATCACTCTGTCCCATCCATTTGGCTCAGTACTATAGGTTTTTTTGGTTGTGGACACAAAATTTGCACGATGTGCAACTATGTAGAAAAAGCAACATCTTTTACATCATATAGCAACAATACAATTTTTCAGATTAAAACCTATATCAATTGCAACACCAAACATGTTGTGTACCTTGTAACGGAGGAGTGGATCCGCTGGGCCAACGCAAGCGATGATAGCTAAGCCACGCCAGGGAACGGAGTCTAAGTAGCCCCCGGTTTTCACCAGAGCCCGCCACAAATCGGGATGGACTTGCTGCGGCGTGAGGCTACCAGGTCGTTACCCCTGACGTGACTTGCTTGCGATGGCGGCCGGGGTACAGCGTGGTACAGAGACGTAATCCAGAGGCGTAGTTGGGGACAGGCAGAAGGTCAGGGCAGGCAGCAGAGGTTCGTAGTCAGAGACGGCAGACGGTCAGGGCAGGCGGCAAACAGGCAAGGTCAGGAACGTAAGCAGACGGACTGGTACACGGGAAATTAAGGCTGAACTCTATACACTCTAAACGCTCCAAAACACCAACAGACTGGCAGCGAGTGCTAGGGGCGTCTACCATATATAGGACCAGCGGCCTTCAATTAACCAATTAAAGGCGCGCTGGCCCTTTAAATCCGGACCAGCCGTCGCGCGCGCGCCTTAAGCAGGGATTATGCACGCGGCGGCTGTCAGAGTTGGAGACAGGAGCGGGGACTGGTAAGTACGGGGTCTCCCGGGCAAGAGGAGAAGGACCACGGCTGCGGACAGCCGCAGCAGCCGTGCCGGACCCCGTACGCACAGGGGGACGGCCGCGGCGAGCTGCGGCGCCGCGCGCCGTGACAGTACCCCCCCCCTTAGCTCTCCCCCTCTTCCTTTGAAATTTAGCGAGGAGATCAGGGGACAGATTGGTCTCGGGTTCCCATGAACGCTCCTCCGGACCGAAGCCCTTCCAGTCGATAAGGTAGAACCGCTTCCCCCTCACTGTCTTCTCCGCCAGCACCTCCTTGACCTCAAAGATGTTATCTGTGCTAGCAACAGGAGAAGGCGAGACAGGTCTGCGGGAGAAGCGGTTCAGCACCACAGGCTTGAGGAGGGACACGTGAAACGCGTTCGGGATCCGTAGAGTCGGGGGCAGGCGAAGCTTATAGGAGACGGGGTTCAGACGCTGGAGCACCACAAAAGGACCCAGGTATTTGGGGCCCAACTTGTAACTGGGCACCTTAAAACGGACGTACTTTGCGGATAACCAAACCCTATCGCCTGGCTCAAATAGGGGCGGGGGCCTACGGTACCTGTCAGCCTGACGCTTGGTGCGGGCAGAAGCTCGTAGCAGGGCCTGACGCGTGAGTTGCCAGAGAGCCTTGATGTCCTTTACTTGGGCATCCACGGCCGGGACATGACACGAGGTAGCTAGAGGGAGAGGTGGGCGGGGATGTAACCCAAAGACAACAAAAAAGGGGGAGGCCCCAGCGGATTCTGACTCTAAAGAGTTATAAGAAAACTCTGCCCAGGAGAGAAGATCGGACCAGTTATCCTGACGAGCGGACACAAAGTGCCGCAAGTAGGTGCCCAACACCTGGTTAACCCGTTCTACCTGCCCGTTAGTTTGAGGGTGGTATGCAGATGAAAAATCCAACTGAACCTGCAACTGACCGCACAGGGCCCGCCAAAATTTAGCGATAAACTGGACTCCCCTGTCAGAGACAATATGCAACAGGAGACCGTGCAAGCGGAAAATATGATGGAAAAAATGCTGGGCCAGCTGGGGGGCAGAGGGTAACCCAGGCAGTGGGATGAAGTGGGCCATTTTCGAGAAACGATCGGTCACCACCCATATGACCGTGTTTCCAGATGAAGGTGGAAGATCTGTGACAAAGTCCATGGCGACATGGGTCCAGGGTTTTTCCGGCACAGGAAGAGGCTGAAGAAGGCCCGCGGGCTTGAGGCGAGGAACCTTATTTCGGGCACAGGAGGAGCAGGCCAGCACAAAGTCCCTGACGTCTTGCGCAAGAGTGGGCCACCAGTAGTAGCGGGAGACCAGCTGAAGGGACTTATGGATTCCTGGATGCCCAGCTGTTCGGGAAGAATGTCCCCACTTCAGGATTCTAGGCCGCAAAGCAGGGCGCACATACGTCTTCCCGGGGGGCACACGTTGAAGATCCACGGGGGCAGCCGTGACGAGGCGTTCAGGAGGGACAATGTGCTGTGGAGGAGCGTCAAGACCCACCGTATCAGAGGCACGAGATAGGGCGTCAGCTTTGACGTTCTTCCCGGCTGGCCGAAAGTGTAGCAGGAAGTCAAAACGGGCGAAGAAAAGCGACCATCTAGCCTGCCGGGGATTCAGGCGTTGAGCCGACTGAAGATATAGGAGGTTTTTATGGTCGGTGAAAATATCAATAGGATGACGGGCCCCTCCAGCAGGTGACGCCTCTCTTCTAGAGCCAGCTTTATGGCCAGTAATCGCGATCCCCTATGGTATATTCTTCTCGGCGGGAGAGAATGTTTTGGAGAAGAATCCACACGTATGCAGTTTACCCGAGGAGGACCTCTGCAGGAGGACAGCACCGGCACCCACCGAGGAGGCATCCACTTCCAGAATGAAGGGGCGGTTCGGGTCCGGGCGAGACAGAACCGGAGCAGACGCGAACGCAGATTTGAGACGGCTGAAGGCTTCTTGAGCTTCCGGGGGCCAGGACTTGGGATTGGCGTTCTTCTTGGTTAGAGCCACCAGAGGAGCCACAAGCGTAGAGAAATGTGGGATAAATTGTCTATAATAATTGGCAAATCCTAGGAATCGTTGAATGGCCCGAAGGCCCACCGGTTGTGGCCACTGCAACACTGCGGAGAGCTTTGAGGGATCCATCCGGAGGCCCTTATCAGAGACGATGTACCCTAAAAAGGGCAAGCTGGTGCGTTCGAAGAGGCACTTCTCTGGCTTGGCAAAAAGCTGATGGGTACGGAGTCGCCTGAGGACCTGGCGGACGTGGTGGCGATGAGTTACGAGATCCGGAGAAAAGATAAGGATATCGTCCAAGTAGACAATAACACAGCTGTAGAGTAGGTCCCGGAAGATCTCATTGACGAAGTTTTGGAATACAGCAGGGGCGTTGCAGAGACCGAATGGCATAACCAGATACTCGAAGTGGCCATCCCGCGTATTAAACGCTGTTTTCCACTCGTCGCCTTCTCTAATACGGATCAAATTATAAGCACCGCGAAGATCCAGCTTGGAGAATATTTTTGCCGCACACAGGCGGTCGAAGAGTTCCGATATCAAGGGCAGAGGGTAGCGATTCTTTATGGTGATTTTATTTAAGCCCCGATAGTCGATGCAGGGCCGGAGAGACCCATCTTTTTTCTCCACAAAGAAGAAGCCGGCTCCTGCCGGAGACGAGGACTTACGGATAAACCCTTTGCGGAGGTTCTCCTTGATGTACTCAGACATCGCCTTAGTCTCCGGGACGGAGAGTGGATAAACCCGGCCTCTGGGAGGAGTACAGCCAGGTTGCAGGTCAATGGGACAGTCGTAAGGCCGGTGAGGAGGGAGCGTTTCGGCCTGCCTCTCCGAAAAAACATCCGCAAAGTCCCAATATGGCGTAGGTAGATCTGGAGGAGGCTTGGCAGACTTCAGGGAAGCGACCTGAGGAGCGAGTTGCGGTGCAGACAGGCAACGTGAGTGACACGCGGAACCCCAACGCATGACTTCACCTGTGCTCCAATCCAAGGTCGGGGTATGGTCCTGCAGCCAAGGGAGGCCCAGAAGGATTTCAGAGGAGGACCGCGGCAGGACTAGAAGTGGCAACGTTTCCTTGTGAAGGGCCCCAATCTGCAGGAAGAGGGGAGCCGTACGGAAACGGATGGCGTCCTTAAGGCATTCGCCACTGACCGAAGACACAAATATGGGTTTCTGCAACGGAGTCACCGGGAGACGAAACCTGGTCACAAGTTTGTGGCTGCCGATCCAGAATCAATAAAGGCGGTGGCCTGAAAGGTGCTGTCCGGAGAAGCACCAATGTATACGGGCATTGTCAAACGGGGAGAGGCCGTTCGGACACCTAGGGTTGCCTCTCCTACGAGCCCTAGGTGCGGAAGTTTCCCGGGCGCACCGGACAGTCCCCAATGAAATGGCCAGAACCACCACAATAGAAGCACAGCCGCTTCAGACGACGCTGAGAACGTTCCTCCTGGGACAGGTGGGCTCTCTCGACCTGCATAGGTTCCTCTTCAGAAGCCATCGGAGGAGGAAGAGGTGACCGCTGGAACGTGGGAGCCAAGCGGGGGAAACGGCGTGGACGGACGGTTTCCCGTTGTAGGCGGAGCTCTTGTTGCCTTTCGGCGAAGCGAATATCCACTCGGGTGGCCAAATGGATTAGGTCATCCAAGGCAGCTGGTAGATCCCGAGCGGCGAGCTCGTCCTTGATTCGCCCCGAGAGGCCTTGCCAAAATGTCGCCACCAACGCTTCGTTGTTCCAGTCCAGCTCCGAAGCGAGAGTGCGAAACTGTACAGAATACTGACCGACTGTGGTGTCGCCCTGACGAAGCCGGAGCAGTGCCGCGGCAGCCGAAGAAGTACGGCCTGGTTCCTCAAAGACTGTGCGGAACCCCCGGAGGAAGGTTTGGAGGTCAGCTGTCAGAGGATCCCCTCGATCCCATAGCGGCGTAGCCCAAGCCAAGGCTTCTCCCGACAAGAGGCTGATTATGAAAGCCACCTTGGCACGCTCTGTAGGGAATTGGCGCCCCATCATCTCGAGGTGGATGGAGCACTGGCTGATGAATCCCCTGCACTTCTTGGGGTCTCCATCGTAGCGAGAGGGGAGTGGCAGATGCAGAGAGGGTCCCGAAGCCGAAGCAGGTAGAGCAATGGATGCCGGAGCAACGGATGCAGGTGCAGAGGCGGCAGCCGGTGGAGGCAGACGGGTCGCAAGATTCTGCATCATGGCCGCTAGCTGGTCGATACGCTGGCTCTGCTGGGCGACGGCCGTCGTGACGTCCCGGAGATCGGGCAGAGGTACCCTGGCGGAATCCATGGCCAGTCTGTACTGTAACGGAGGACTGGATCCGCGGGGCCAACACAAGCGATGATAGCTAAGCCACGCCAGGGAACGGAGTCTAAGTAGCGCCCGGCTTTCACCAGAGCCCGCCGCAAAGCGGGATGGACTTGCTGCGGCGTGAGGCTACCAGGTCATTACCCCTGACGTGACTTGCTTGCGATGGCGGCCGGGGTACAGCGTGGTACAGAGACGTAATCCGGAGGCGTAGTCGGGGACAGGCAGAAGGTCAGGGCAGGCAGCAGAGGTTCGTAGTCAGAGACGGCAGACGGTCAGGGCAGGTGGCAAACAGGCAAGGTCAGGAACGTAAGCAGACTGGTACACGGGAAATCAAGGCTGAACTCTATACACTCTAAACGCTCCAAAACACACCAACAGACTGGCAGCGAGTGCTAGGGGCGTCTACCATATATAGGACCAGCGGCCTTCAATTAACCAATTAAAGGCGCGCTGGCCCTTTAAATCCGGACCAGCCGTCGCGCGCGCGCCTTAAGCAGGGATTATGCACGCGGCGGCTGTCAGAGTTGGAGACAGGAGCGGGGACTGGTAAGTACGGGGTCTCCCAGGCAAGAGGAGAAGGACCACGGCTGCGGACAGCCGCAGCAGCCGTGCCGGACCCCGTACGCACAGGGGGACGGCCGCGGCGAGCTGCGGCGCCGCGCGCCGTGACATACCTTGTTAGTTGCAAAACATGCAGGGTACAGTATGTTGGGTGCACTACGGGTCATTTGAAAATCCGTATTCGCAGGCACCTATCAGATACTCACCAATCTGATTTGTTCAAATGCTCTGCTGTTTCAAAGCACTTTGCTGAAGTGCATGGTGGCGACTTGCGCTCTTTCTCTGTAATAGGTATAGAGAGAGTGACAGCTTCGCCACGGGGAGGAGACATTGTGAGAAAACTTTTAGCGAGAGAGGCGTGGTGGATTTTCCACCTTGAAACAAGGGTCCCGTTAGGTCTCAACACGAGACAAGACATTCAATATCACTATTAGGTTTTCTGCAAGTTTTTTTGTTTGTTTATTTCTTTACACATTAGTCTTTTATTTGTATTGTATTTGTACATGTTTATCATGTTTAGTAATAGTATTTTTTATTTTTGTATTCACGAGCTATGTAATCAGCAGGTCTATTTAAGCAACTGCATCATGCATCAGCTGTACCATGAGTAAGGGTCACGTGACCCGAAACGCGTCGGTCCAACAAACTTGCAGGACCTAGCTTGCTCTGTGTGTCTCTCGTTGGTTGTCCATATGGATATTTTTGCTTGCATGCATCCTTTTATATTTATTGTCCAATAAAGAAGTATTTCGCTTTTAAGAAGCCCGCCAGGGTCTGATTTGAAGAGAGTGCCAAGCTGGTTCATCTTTTGTTTGCTTTACAAATCTACGGTGGTGGCGCCCGGAGCCGTGCTGACAACTCCATGATTGTATCATACCGGTGGATTGCATACTGCTGAATGTTAAAGGAGGTGAGCTGTTTTTCTTCTCTGGATTTGATTACATCACACCTCCCCCTTTTGGAGCGGGCGTGGGGGACTGGCTCACCTGCCATCCCCTGAGCCCGCCTCCGTACTCCGTCCTCCCCTGGCGAGAGAGAGACTGTCGGCATTACCACACTCAATGCCCTTTCTGTATCTGAACTATCAGATATCGGGTGTTGGAGGACTCCCGCTGGGCGGTACATATCACACGTTACATGTGGGGACACATCACCTCTATGACTGGGGTCTAAAGCCTTACCCACCTCAGACCCCGGGGAATAACCTCGGCAAAGATTATCCCACAGTTTGTCTTTGGATCCAACAGCTTGGAACGGATCACCATTACACTCCATGGGGTTGGATACACCCACAGGGCAGACAGGAGCATACATTACTGGTTTGGATACACTTCTACTGTGTATAACAGATTGACATGCATCATTGGGCTCAGGCACATCCACTGAGCTGTTGGTATCATGGAAACCAGACTCAGGGATGGCCATCCCCCACATTACCATCTGGGATACACCCTCAGGCTTAGATACATTATTATTGTCTACAACAGTCTGAGATACACCCTCAGGCTGGGATACATGATCATTGTCAATACCAGTCGGAGATACACCCTCAGGTTGGGATAAATCATTAGGGTCCATGACAGTCTGAGATACGCCTCCAGGCTTGGATACATCATTATTGTCCATAACGGTGTGAGATACACCCTCAGGCTTGGATACATCATTATTGTCCATAACGGTCTGAGATACGCCCTCAGGCTTGGATAAATCATTACTGTCCACAACAGTCCAAGTCATGCTGGCAAGCTTAGATACAGGGGCACCCAGCATTACAGGCTGGGATACATCAGCAAGGTTCATAACAGGCTGTGATACTTCCACAGGCTTAGATACATCAGAGTCACAGCAAGTATCACAAAGCATAGTACAAGACAGTTCCTCCTCAGGTGCTGGGGGGTCCTTGATAGGAGGAGGGGTGACATAGGGATAGTCCCGGTTATCCCTATGGGTTTCTGGCCACACATCAGTGGGGCTGCTATCAGGGATTCCCAAGTCCTTAGACTCTGGTTTGGCTCTCTGTTTCCCATGCACTCCGTGATTATCAGACTCAGCAGGGGGCAGCTCCTCTGCCCTGTGATCTGAAACTGGAAGCCTGTGAGAGCTGTGACTGTCAGCAGAAGGGGGGTTGGAGGGGGCTGCAGACTTCCACCTCAGCTTGCAATTTGATCCCTGCAGAACATTTCACCTTGGGCTGGTCAGCCGACACAAAAAGCTGAGGCTTGCAGACATCCTGACTATGGGTCACAGGAGTGATATAAGGACAGTCATTTTGCACAGTACACATATCAGTGGCATCATTCAGAAGCACATCCACTGTCAGATTTCCTTTCCCAATCCGGGCATTTTCCAGAAGTATGGCACAGTCTCTGTGGGGAATCATATATCTGGGTTGCTGGGGTGGCCTTCGGAAGGGAAGCTGGAACATAATTCACTTGCATCACCCCCAGATCCAAACCCAGTAAAATGGAATAGGGGATAGTAGCAGAAACACCCACGTCTCTCATTCCTTGGCCCGCTCCCCAGTCCAGATAAACCCGAGCCATGGGTATAGCAGAGCGGACTCTGCCAAATCCGATGAGGGACCTGGTCTTTCCCGGAATAATATTTCTAGCATCCACCATCTAGGGACGCACAACAGTCACCTCTGCTCCACTGTCTTTGAAGCCCATGGCGACTTTTCTGCCCACGGTGACAGGTTGAAGGTTATGCTTTCTCCTTCCTGCAGTCCCAGTTATAAGATAGATGGAAGGGCCTGTTACAGGGGGCGCTGTGGGCATCGGGGTACTCCTCCGCTTGTCTGGACAAGTGGCACTAACATGCCCCACTTTGTTGCATAGAAAACATGTCAGTCAATGGGCGTGTGGGTCTCGGAGACCCTGGCGGAGTACTAGGAGGGTGCCCAGGTGATTGATGGGGAGCAGAAGGGGGATCCCCAGCAGGCTTACCTCTCCTCCAGGTGGACTCAGGTGTTCTCCGGGCTTCTGGCATCCTGTTGGCAACATAGGAGTCTGCCAGTTCAGCCGCGTCTCTGGACGTCTTGGGCTTCCAGTCACAGACAAACTGACGAACATCGGCAGGACAGATATGGAGAAGCTGCTCCTTGACCATTAGATTCAACAGGTCGTCAAAGCTGGAAACAGAGAGTCCTTCCACCCATTGCTTGCAGGTGGCACTTAAGTTGCTCTCCACATCTGCGTAGCTGTCAGTGGGACCTTTCTGCAGACTCCGAAACTTCCTGCGATACACCTCCGGAGTGAGGTGATATTTCATGACCAGAGATCTCTTTATGGCGTCATAGTCCCCGTCTTGCTCTGGTAGGAGGTTAGAAAAAACCTCCAAGGCTTTGCCCCTTAGTCCTGGGGTCAGATATCGTGCCCACTCCTCTTTGGGCAGATGATATTGTCTGCAAGTCTTTTCAAATCCTCGTAGGAAAACATCTAAGTCCCATTCTTTTCCATCACAGAAAAGTGTTCTAGTCGGGGTTTCAAAGGATTTGTATCCTGGGCATGAGGCCGTGGCAAAGCCTCACCCCTTCCAAGTTGTGCCAGCTGTAGCTTGAGGTCCCTTTCAGCTTGACGCTTGGCCGCCTCGCTGCTTGGCGCTCGGCCGCCTCTCTCGCTGCTTGACGCTCAGCCGCCTCGCGCTCTCTCGCTGCTTGGCGCTCGGCCGCCTCTCGCAGGGCCTGGCGTTCTGCAGCCTCTGCTTGTTGGTATTGCAGGATAAGTTGTAGGCGCACATTAGGGTCACAAGCGCCAAGTTGCTGCAAAGCCATGCCCAGAGCAGAGTCCATGCCTCCCTGAGAACTGCCGCTGCGGGTGTCCTCAGGGGAAATTATTTCAGGAGCAAATTCCGTCAATTGGACCTGTGCGTTGTCAGTTTCGTTCTCTGACGCCGCGTCCAGCTGCTGCAGATCTTGCTCCACGAGCTCACGGATCAGCTGAACCTTTGTCTTTGCCGCTGGATTTATATTTGTCTCCTCGCATAAGGTAATGAGAGTTTCTTTACTTTGCTTCTTGTACAGGGCTGCCATCTTACAAAGCACCCTTTGCCAAATAAAAGATAGAAAAGAAAAACAGGGAAGGGAAACTGATTGTGCGTATGTCAAGTAAGCACTGTGTTAGTTCTCGTAAGACTGGTGTAATCTTCACAAAGATACAGCCAGTCTTTTAGTGCAGGAAATAATTGCTTAAACCAAGCACTAATACTGCAATTTGTCACGTACACGCTCACCAGCACGTGACTGGGGGGCCACTGTAATGGGGTAGACTTATCTCCACTTGCGCTCACCTCTCAATCAGGTAGTGAATCAAGCATAAATCGTACCACCAGACAGTTCCAGCCCCCCCAAGAAATACACGCTGCCACCACCTTCCTTCAATAATCAAAAAGGAATCAGCCGGAAGGAGTCTGATTCCTAACAGATATTTTAAAAACACGTAAAAAATGCTTACCTCACTGCTCTGTAGCAGCTACCAAAATAAAATACCCTCCTTCATGGAAATGGATCCATGCAACAACAAGAACTTACTTATTAAGGCTAACTTTAAACAATAACTATGACATACACATCAATCAGTTATGAAAATAAAAGGGATAAAAACTTAGAAGATTTCACACTTACAAGGTGTTTCAGCATTCAGATCCAAGGGGCATGGATGAAAGAAGAATGGGACACAGCTCAATCTGAAATTGAACCCCAGGCCATGAACACCGGTTTGAGTGTGTCCACATGTCTTATACCTGTCCATACTTGCCACCTCTCTTACTGGCTGAAGCTATTTTAGGAGGTGGGCGGATACAGGATTGTCTTATGAGGGTTGTTACGTACTAACTCCAATAGATGGCAATCACGGACTGCGCTTCTGCTGGATGGCAGATCAATTAAAGGGTTTATTGGGGGGGGGGGGTTGGTCAAAGGTGACATCTGTTAAACTTTCTGGATGGAGATTGTTTATGCTACGAGTTGTAAAATCTAGGGCTTATCAGATATGCACTGGGCTGTAGCCACACAGGACACTATACAGGATACAGACCCATGCTATAAATTCCCTACAGGGGGAGGTGGGGGTTGTGTCCTAAGCTACAGGAATTCTGGACTTCACAATTCAAGAAATGGTTTGATGACGAATTAAAAAACATTTAATTTTCAGTGTACTACATCACAGGGGTCACTAGAGCATGTGGCGGGGCGAGCCTGGAAACTTCTTCTTCTGATGTCGGGTCAAGGGCTGAGAGCAGATTAGAGGACGTGAGGGGAGGGACAGGATGGGTATTATTTGGAGATTGTGATGTGATGTTTTGTGGCCAGGTCTTCAGCACAGAGGTCAGTGACCAGGGCCTGAGCTTTGGGCCTGAGGAGGGAGTGGAAGGTGTCGAACAGGTGTTAAGGGTTGTTGTGTAATGTGGAGATGAGGGAGGTGAAATAGTCTTGTTTGGCGCAGTGAAGGGCAGAGTGGTAATTCCTGAGCATGAATTTGTAGTGGAGAAAGTCTGCAGGTAGCTTTGACTTTCTCCACAGCCACTCAGCACACCTGGAACATCGCTGCAGATGGCGAGTCTGAGGCGTGTGCCAAGGCTGCCGGCGTTTGACTCTGGTGGTGCGGTATGTGAGTGGTGCCAATATGTCCAGGGTGGTAGTAAGAGTTTCATTGTAATGTTTAACAGCCAGGTCAGGACAGGAGAGGGAGGAGATTGGGGGGCAGTGAGGACTGTATGGTGTCAGTGAGTTCCGGAGTGTTTATCGAGCGGAGATTTTGGAATGGGCGATGGGTAGGTGTTTCCAGAGAAAGCTGGT
>JAODAL010030337.1:0-50100 GCA_025379985.1 Phyllomedusa bahiana | reverse complement strand
TAAAATCCCCCACGCCGCTCCGGGGCACATTGCATAGCGTCTGTGGCGCTTTGCAATGTGCCCGATCTTAGGAGGCGGAGCGCACTAGAATCGTAGTGATGCTACATATTTATTGCATTTCTGGACGCATTACAGCTGGAACAGGTATACCACTTTCCAAGTGGTATACCTGATCCGAACTGTCGCCAGAGCGCGGGAATGCGCCTGATTTATGACCTACTGTAGAGCGGGTTCATAAATCAGGTGCATTCTATGCCGTTATTAGGAGCATAAAAATTTGGCGTTCACCCGCCAAATTTCATAGATGTCGCCCTTAATGATGAAAGTACAATGCTCATGCTGGTAGTAGTGAGGATAATAGCTTCCTACATAAGAGTGAATAAATGATGCCATATACAGGTGCTAAAAATGGTCACCTATAATGGATCTTGTCGCCTTTTGGTAACCTATCCCAGAAACTTAGAGGATATATTCACACGCAGATAATTTAGAAAACAAAACAAAACAAAAAAAAAAACTTATATGCTTGTGAATGAGGTTGTTTCTATAGTGTTTGCATTTTTTCCCTACAATATTCATTTAAATATATTAAACAGTTGCATAATTTCTCGCAATAAATCTGCCATGGGTTAATCTAATGAACTGATGTGTAGTACAATTATTCACAGTACCTGTTTTCAGATGCGGCTGTTCCTCCCAGGTGTTGATGGTTTTCTTGTACCACTGGCTTTAATATATTTTGTTCACAGTCATCCATGCAGTTTGACGTTTTTTTTTTACTATGTAATCATAGTGCATTGTACTAATAATTTACTTATGGAAATAATGCTGTGGGCTTCCAGCTTGTCAGAGAAGGGTATGCACCGAGGAAAATTCAAATGAGAGCAGTGCTTTGGAAATCTTTAGGTTATGAATATTGGTTAAAGATCTAGGTTTTACACTATGTTGTTGTATTGTGATTCATCTTTATTAAAAATAAAAAGGGAAAAACTGCAACTCCTAAATAGGTATACTAAGCCGTAGCCATCAACTTCTGATCAATACTTATAAATGTACAACAAGAGATTTTCTCGCTACAATGATTAGCATTTTACATATAGGGCAAGGTAACAGAGACCATTACTAAATACATTGCTTTGTTGATTTTGCTGTGGTCAAGAGTTAAAGAAGATTTTATCTCTTGTTATAGTATTAATATATTATTATTATTATTATTATTATTATTATCATTATCTGAGAGCCATTAATTCCTGGGCTCTGTACAAGTCAAGGAGTTTAGGTACATATTATAAGACAAATACGATAACACTGAGTAACACATTGATACAGAAGGAGTGAAGACTCTGCCTGTGAGAGCTTACAATCTATAATAGAGAGTACAAATGTTTCTCTGGTTACTGACCACCTCTCCCTGCTCTCTTGCATCTCTTTTTGTGACCATAGTGAGTCACCTTCTGCAGAGTCTTATCTTTATCAATGGACTTTGTTTACTTAACCAAATGAGAAGCTTTCAATCTTTAGAGCTCTGTAGTCTTGTATAATGCACTTTATAAATCTTCTGAAGTCCTGTCAGGGTAACAGGAATAGGGAGGAACAACAGAGCTTGTGTGTCACTGCTACAGATCCACCGACAGCTTGACCAGGAAGTGTGAGTCTAAAGCTGGCTGCGGCTCTGTGAAACTGCATGGTGAGAAAACCTCTTTAGGTTGATGGGCAGCAAGGCAGATTATGGCAAGAACACAGTTGGTGGCAACACCACAATTGAGTTAAATCCAGAAGCAAAAAATAATAATAAATGATTACAGAGTTTTTTTTTAAAAAAAATATGCCCTCCCCAAATATAAGCCCTAGCTTAATTTTTAGGGATTTCTGGAGTAGACTTTAACTAGTGCTTATTTTTGGAGTAGGGCTTATATTTAGTCGGCGCCTCCAGCGCCAGGTTATGTCACGTGATGCTAAGTTATGTCCCTAACATCACGGAGACATAACCTAATGCTGGAGACACTGGAATAGGCATAATAAGTCCCAAATCATCTGCTGCTTCCTCCACCATGGCAGGGGTAAAATCTGCTCACCTCTCCTGTGGGCCAGTCCTGCCGGAGTGTTGTCACCTGGTGTCGCTCCTGGAGCTAGTGCTAGGTGTAGGTGGCTACCACCCAGGGGCCCTCTGCTCTGAGTGCCTCCTTGGGGGCCCGCTTCCCAGCTGGCCCCGTCTCCCCGCGGGTAGTCTGTGTGGCGTCACGCACGTTCCGAGTCCCACCCAGACTCTGCCTCCTGCCCCCCCCCAGCCACATAGAGAAGAAGAGTGCTCACTTCTACACAAGTGTCTTGATAGTGCCCTAGTAAGAGGGTTTACCATGATAAGAGGACACATAACGACGGCACCGGATACAATTTGTGAATGTAGTTAGGTAAGTCAACCCCCAAAAATAAGCCTTAGAGCCCGCTTTGTTTTATGAAATGAAAATAATATTTTTGGAAAGACAATAAATGTAAGCTAAATATCCCTGAGTCTTCCCTTAAACCTGACCTCGACATTTGACCCTGGAACTACTCTAACCCTATTCTATGTTCTATGCCTGAAACTAACACTAAAGATGTCCCTACGCTACAGCCTAGACTCCTTAGGCAGAGCACATCAGAAAACTATACAATCATAAAAGCTGAGATTCTCAAGGATTACAACAAATTCTCTCATAGGGGTCTCCTATTAACCACCTGAGTATAGAAACTATATATGGTTGTATATGAAAAATCGTTATGTGTTAACCTCTGAATTATATAGCGTCTTCCATTGTGAGTTGAGAAAAGAAATGTGGACGAGTTGTGATATTATTTTGGGGAGTAAGTGTAATAACATCGTAGACTCTTGAAGAATTTCTTATATTTTATTAAATACAACACGTGTTCCTCTTATCCAATCACAATGGAAAAACATATCAGTAAAACTTAACAATTTCTTGATGTTCTGATAATTAATAAATGCACAGATGGCTTATGCTACAATCTTTTTAAGCAAAAAGGTAGAGCGAAAGATAAAGTATCTTGCCATAAAGCCATTTTTCATTCTACCGCCCCAGGTATTCATGGGTATAAGTCCAAAAGGGACAGATAGTCATCCAGTGCTAGCGACTGGAATTTTGCGCTCTTCCGATGTAGTATACATAGAGCTACTCAGAAGCAGATAGAGAAATTTAGTGTGGTAAAGGTTATAACAAAAACAAGGAACTGTGAAATATTAAGGTGAGGAAATCATGAAACACCAAGGGATGAGTTTTTAGAGGTGTATAGTATCTATTTGTATAAAAATAAAATGAGAATAGATACATAATGTATCTGTCCAAATATTACCGAACCATGACAAGTAGATGATAAAGACAAATTATATGTAAAAGCTGAGTGAGTATCCTTACATGGAGGAGTGACGAAACAATACGGCTTCTGTTCTCAGCAACACGAGATTTGTTATAAATGAAAGGTCGTACCCTAGGTGACTACATTAGTCCTCTTCATATGAAACCAGATAGTGTCTGAGACACAACATTATTGCAAACAAACAACAAAAGGCAACATTTGCCTGTGACTGACATTGTCTAAACTGCAACTTCTATAATAAAGGGAACTGAGAAATTGCCACCCGAATGTGAATGGGATATAAAATCCCCTATAAAAAGATATTACACATGTGAATCGAAAATGCTAAGATTGATATACAAGCTAAGATATGTGTCCATAATGTACAGATCAATATGGACAAACCAGCAGGTGAAAAATCAAAAATTCCGCCTTAATGAACCGAAAGCAGTGCAATTAGGAATTGAAACAAAACAAACAGAAAAGAACCAACAAAGGAAGGTTAATGCCTGTATATGTAAGAGCGTTGCGTGTAGAAACCTCCGTAGCAAAAAACATTTTGTTATTGAGACCAAAGGACAAAATGTATCAGATTTGAAATGGTGGTCATTCTTGCCTCATATTCGTTAAGGGAAATAATGTAGAACAGATTAAGTACCAATTATTAAACGAAGGGAAACATACTGGATTATGTGGTCTCTATCGATATTCTCAAGAGCCCGAATGGACTCAATTGAAGAATTGAGTTTCAAAGTGTTTTTAAAAAATAATTTTTTTCTGTCTAACTAAAGGGTTTAAAACTCCAGAATAGGGTTAAAGTGTATATAAAGGAAGACAAACCAGTGAACAAACACTCATGCTTGAGAGGAGAGGTGCAGTTGATCCCTTGAAAGAACGTTCATCTTGCGGCTGTTTCACCCGGCCGGCTTTTGTCCATGCTGCTCCTCGTCTAAAGATCGCTTTCAAAGCGCTAAGTTAAGGTATTTACGCTATCTGTCCAATGTGCAACATACGCTACTAGTCTGCCCATGACTGTGTTATACACAATGTCTTTAAACTGAATGTGTTTATTAAGAAAGCTATTGTTTACAATAAAGAAAAGATATATTTCAAGAAGCACGGGTCCACGAACTCATTGTGAAATAACAAATTCTCACAGAGCAAGCCTAGGCCTGACAAGAAGCAGTCTAGAAATGAACTCAAACACCTAGCAGATTACTAGACAAATCCTCAAGACAGAACAATCTCACATAACAAGCAGTATAATTCACACCCGGCTTCATAGAGAAGCTAACAATTTTCCAATCCTCTTTAACAAGTTCAAAGGTGTGTTACCTTCTCAGCTGAATTGCCCTGAAAATGTCTGAGGTGACTACATAGCAACTGTCTCACAAGAGATCTAATATGAAGTAGACGACTAAATAACAGAAGAATCTCTGCCATACATAATATTGAAAGCACATTTAGAGTCTGATTAGTCATGGCAAATACAAATTACATGGACAGCTTTTGGCGTTAATTGATGTGTGCAATCTTATGTTTGAGTAATAAAATATAGAGCACTGTGGGTAAAAAAAAAAACAATGATTTATGTCAATAAATAAGAAAATATGTAGGGTACACCTCAACTGATATTTCCCAATAGGTTATTTTCACAGATGCGGCACTCCCTCCTGCTTCAGGCTCCCACTTCCTGTCTAGGCTGTGCGTGGTTCTACAACAAGTTCTACTAGCTCCTACTTCTAGTTGTGACTGTTATAATGACATGGGTGATGGAGTGGTTGTGATAATAACGCCACTGTCCAAATAGGATGTCTGGTTGTAAATGTGGGCTATATTAAATAGTAAATGTAAGCTGTATTTCTTATTAGATGAAACTTGTTGAGAGAGAGAAAAATTTACATGCTGACAAACACACTGTTATCTGCTGAGTGACTCTGTTAAAGACACACGCTATGTGCCCTGCAGACCTGACAGTTGTTCTGGGTCAGTAACTAAGAATTAGGGGCCATTCACAATGGCTTATATTTCACGTGGACGGCGCCGTACTGCGCGCCCGGATTGCCTGCAGTACGGGCGCCATGCCTTCGCAGTAATTTACACTGTAATCACCGTGTCTTATAGAGAACAGATGGATTCCGTCGCTCCCTCTCTCCCCGGCGGGTCGTGGCGAAGTCCGCGGGGTCGGTGAGAAAGTGACATGCACATATATCCAGGGCTCAATACACCGCCGTGGATAATGCAAGTCTATGGGACCAGGCGAGGCCGCGCCCCCCGCACCACCGCCCCTTGTAATCAAGCCGGAATGTGGAGCACAATCCGCTCGCAATACCGGCTGAATAGCCAGCTGAACCTAGAGGCATTAAAGTTTTGTGTTGTGAATAAGAGAAAAAGCATCAGAAAGTGAGAAGCTAGCTTTGTTCTGCAAGAAGAAGACATACCAGGGACTGACATTCCCAACCAACAGCCCAACCACTGCTAGAGCAGAGAGATAATTAGATACTTAGGGCCACATGTATGAAAAACTGTCTAAGTCTAACACTCACTGGTGAGCATAGTCCTCCTGGGAAAAATTAAAGGGATGCTCTGATTGGTTGCTATAGGCAACAAAGCAAGTTTTAGACCTAGAAAGTTTTCATACATGTGGCCCTTAATGCTCTGAAACATCTTACAGAATAAGGGATGCAGCGCTGGAAACAGCATGTCTGTCACTAGCTTGTGCTGCTCTTATAACATATATAACATTACTGACAAGTTCCCTTTTGTTTAATGCAACCGAGTACCTTCTTCCAAAGCCCCTTTGCTTGTTGTGTTAGTTATCTTTTTTGTCATAGAACTGTGCTATGACATCTAGGGAACTTTGGATAAACATGTGGTTCTTATTAACCTATAATAAAAGTTGTGCACCTGTAGCTCACATAGCAATAGACTATCATTTCTGTTTTATCACCATTTTATCAAAAAAGTTTGCTGGTTGGGGTATATACTTGGAAGGAATATTTTATTTTGTCATGCAGTACAATAATTGAATTAGGTTATGTCTACACAACATATGTTAAAATGACATTCAAAATCCGATTACATTTTAACATCGCTGGACCACAGCGTTTGGCGCAGGTTTGCACAAAAACCACGGTTGGTTTTGGGATTTCCCACTAGCACGCAGTAACATTGGCGTGTGACAGATAATGGCCTACGGTGAATGGGCTGCGTGGGAAGGAATAGAACGTGGTGCTCGCTGAAGAATCTGGGCTGGGAGATCCACAGATTTGAAAATGCTGACTGGGGAAAATGGAACCGTTCTGTGTAGACTACAGCACAGGTGGAGGGAGAGGTTTCTGTTTGCTGGGTCCTAGTAGGGGCGAGGGGGGGAAGGGGGGTGCGGTTACAAGGATCGGATTTTCGTATGTGATTCAATGAGGTTAGAGATGCCCCGCGAAGGAGGAGTCTGGACGCTATGGAAAGCCAGTGCTGGGGTGGTAGAAATAGAGACCTTAAGGGGGTTTGTCGGTCACTACAAGGTCTTAGCTTATTAGTGTTGAAAGGATCTTGGCAAAGAAGCAGTACACTTTGCAATATGGGTGGTGGCGCATGTCAACCAGTTGTCCTGCCTATTCCCTAGATATCTCCTCTTGTATGGGCTGCATCAGCTCTCTAGGTCGTATAGCTACAGACCTGTTTGTTCTCTCCCTGATAAGGCTGCAGCACGGTTTCTATAACTACAGACCTGGCTTCTACTGCAGCCTAGTAGAAGCCAGTAAACCTGCCCCTGAATTCAAACTGAAACCAAAAAACAGGACGAATCAATGTAGTGAAAAAACCTCTTTAAAGATTTATTCACAAATTAGCTAATCTTGTTGGTAAATAGACAAATCTTTTAAGCCTTTGTGTATTGTAGCTTTTCCTTAGACAAATATAAGTGAATATCATTTACATTGTATGTTTTTTATAATTACCGGTACCTAATCTTATCTCTCACAGAACAGCTTCCCAGTAGAGCAGACCCACTGAAAGAGGCAACAAGATAATATATCCATATATGTGGTCCACAAGCCTCACCAATGATGTCTCCACTGTGATATATTATATCCGTCAGCAGACTCCGCATATGTGAATTAAAGGGAACCTGTCACCACAAAGATGCTATCCAATTTACTGGCAGTATGTTATAACTCAGAAGGAGCTCAGCAGATTGATATATAGTTTCGAGTAAAAATATTCAGGATAATTTGTAATTTCTGGATAGAAATGATGGGTTTAGGAGTCCAGTGGGTGGTCCCCCGCAATGACTGATAGCCTTTGTATGAGCCTGCATTTAGAGATAGCTGTGAGTCACTAATTAGGACCACCCACTGGACTCCTAAGCCCAGAATAAGCAGAGCAATATTTAAAAACGAATATAATGCAAATAATACTGAATCGATTTCCAAAAAAATATGTATCAATCAATTTAACACCTCCTAATTTATAACATAATGCTGACAAATCAGACTGCTTGACCAACATGTCAGATTCCTTGTAAGGACCAGTAAATACAATTGTTAAAATATATGCAATACAAAAGATCCAGGCCATGCTCCATAATTATTGGTTGTGACTCCATTTCTTGTAGAGCCACTGTAAGTGGCTTTCCCTGGTTTCTTCTTTACTTTCACTTTATCCGTCCGTGTGTGTTGGTCAGCAACAGAGCGGCCATGAAATATTAGCTGCTCTGTACAAATGGATGAATCCTGAAAAAGATGCAAAATACATATTGTCGGTGCATCTTGACATCTTCTAAGTAGTTTGATATCTAATGGAAGAGCCTGACGAGAGAAGAGATATTGGAGACAATTAAAATCTCAAAGCCATGAGTTAAAGAGCCTTGACACCCAGAAATGGCGTGTTGAGTCCGCGTGGAACAATACGGCTTTTAGTATCCGGTGTTTTGGATCGCCTCTTGTCGGACCCCAAATGGATCGCAAAACACGTACTAATATAGAGCAATGTAGATTTACATTGCTATTTAATAAGAAACATGCATCGGCATTCACACGTGTGGAAATTGCCGGAAGTGTGTCCTCATTGGCGTCTTTTTCGTATCCGTTTCCAAGAATTGATAAGTCAATCCTTTTGTGTCTGGAAAGACTCACAGGAGGCCCTATTATAAACTATAGGGTGCAAACCTTTGCTGTATCCAACTAGGCATTCAAAACCCAGCAGCTGCATGTGGTATACGTGTGGATCCTTTAGGGATTCCGATCGCCGCTGGGTTTTTATCGATTTTCGGATCCAAACACGCCGTGTCATCGGCCTCTAAGGCTTACAGGCTCTAGCATTTGAAAGGTGTCCCAGCACCCAGACCCTTACCAATTTCAGAATGCAGGAGAAAATCTACTGTATCATTCTGCAGCTGTCACTGGGGTTACACACTTAATTTGAATTTACACAGTTAGTACTGAGTAAATGACACATTGTTGTTGTAGGAAACCAATTTATCACTTAAAGAACTATGTGATCAGACCTTCTTGTGCAAGGAGACAACGATTTACATATATTTTAGTAGTTAACTAAAAAAAAAAAAAAAAAAAGTTATATTAGGTTTAGGCTGTAATCTTCATTCCTTTGTCCATTTACAACCAACCTAAAATTATTTTTGCAGCCTTAGGGTATGTTCACACAGTTTTCTTTATTCCATTTTTTCCATTCCAGTCATGCACTCCACCCACAGGTTGTTTTTAATCAGGGCAGAATATTTGCCCTGAAAGAATGGAGACCTGATAAGACACCAAATGGGGTGAGAATGCTATAGTGTAGGTCCCCATCTAAACTGAGGTCACTGTACCGTTGGTAGATTGGCCCTCAAAGTTTTGATCAAAAACATGCACTTTGTACCTCAGATTTTCATGTATCCTAAATGTAGCGAAAATACATACACTTTGAAAAAACATAAAAATAGTTCATATGTTCATTGTTTAATTTTCTCTTAGCATGTGTAGAGTTCTGCTGATTCGTTTTTGTGTTTAGAAAGTAAGAAAGTGTGATTTCCCCTTTTCAGAGTCTGTAATGGGTGTGTTTCTCCTTTCGACTTACACTCCTAAAAAGGCCTCATGTCTACTGTCGAGCTATTCCCTCCTGCTTTTACAAATATCCTCACCTCCTCCCTCGAGGCTCACAGATTCAGCCCGTTCTAGGGATCTCCTCATAAACCGTCACTTGATCGGACATTCAGTGTCTCTCACTGTGGCGCCCACCACCTCCGTCCTCTCGCCCACTCTCTGTTGGGTCCCCCCAGGTGGTGTCATTCCTGGGCCATTACTCTTCGTTAAAGTCTCACTCATGTTCTGGGGTCAGCTCATAGCATCACATGGCGTTCCAGACCACCTTTATGCTGTACAGACACCCAACTCTACATCTCCCGGCCCAGTACATTAACTCTCTACTGTCCCAGATTCCCAGACCTACAGCCTGTCCACCTATCCTCCTTCGATCTCCTCACCCCGTCTCCTAAGAACTAAAGTAGAGAAAACTGAATTCATTATCTATCCACCGTCGCACTCCAACCCCACCACTGATCTCTCTATCATTGTCAATGGCTCTACACTCGTCACCGTTCCCGGCAAGTCCGCGTGTCCCTGGGATAACACTCGACCTCCTTCCGCCTTTGTAGTTCAAACCCCAAGATCCATACCCTTACCTCAACCAACCGTCTCCACCTGAAAAACTTCTCTCGCTACCGGTCATCTCCTAGACCCTGTCACTAACAAAAAGATGCTGGTTCCATGGAGCCCTGTTGTCATCCCCGCCACGACTACTGAACATCCTTTCGCCCCCTGCTGCGGTCTCCCCATCGAGCACTCTTGGCTTACCCCTTCAATCCCATCCTCCAACTCTGCTGCCCGTCTTAATCGACCGTCTCATCACATCGATACTTTGCCCTGCTCACTCCCCCCTGCTTCCAATCCCTGCAACTGGCTTCCTCCCATTGCCCAGCGCATTAACTTCAAGCTGACTAACCATTAACTACAACAAGGCTCTTCCATATCCTTTCCCCTGCCATACATCTCTCGTCTAATCTCCAGATACTTCCCCACCGCAATCTCCGCTCCTCACAGAGGAACTTCTTACTCCGCACTTCCGTCTTGTCACCTCCTCACACAGACCGTCTCCCAGGATTTCTCTGCCCATCCGTGGCCTGCCCCCATACTCTGGAACACAACACAATCAGACTCTTCCCACTTTCACCAGTTCAAAAGCAATCTGAATAACCCACTTTCTTTCAGGATAGCCTACAACACTAAATAACCCCCACTGTCACTACAACCCCACAAACATGTCTGCCCCCTCACCTTCTGTTTTTCTCATTTCCCCCTTCTTGTAGATTGTAAGCCTCGCGTGGCAGGGCCCACTCTCCTCTTGTACCTACTGGGTTAGACAGATAGTTTTCCCTATTGTAGAAAGTTTGACTTATGTTATGTCTGTAACGCCCCTGAAGAGCAACGCCCTGGAATCAATGAGGGAGCGCTATAAAAAAAATAAATAATAATAATAATAATTCATTCATTCCTTTAGATTACCTTGTGCGTTCTTTACTCCCTGTCTACACTGTGATATAGTAAAGCGTGGTTAATCTGCCTGAAGACTTGGATGCTTTGTCTTTTCTCTGCATACTTAACTGCCATTTACAACTTTTACCTCCTCTCTGTTGCTACCTATGACACTTAGAAAAGTAGGGCTATGTCTACACAGCATGAAAAAATAGTTTTTTCAGCGTTTTTCATTTTCTAAAACTGCTGAAAAAATTACTGAAAACAGGTCCCATGGACTGTAGTAGTAAAAACGTTGTCAGTAGTGCCCTCCACAGAAAATTTTTTTTTCTGCTCTTTCTTGCTGCTGGAGTTTTTTTTGGTAAACATTTTGGTAGTCAAAAAACACCAGACAGGTCAGAAAATTTAAGTATTGGAAGTCTATGGTAAACCTGCCAGGATGTTTTTTCGCTGGTATTGGACGGTTTCTGGTGAAAAACGTGCCCAGTTGTGGTTAAAAATGGTTGACACAAAAAAGGAAAAAGCTAAGTGGGCTCACCTGTTATGTCTTAAGTTGCACGTATTGAGGAAAAGGGATCCGCTGTATTGAAATGATTCCCGGTCGTTATCCTCCGGCCCAAAGCGGTAAACTTCACAGCACAATTCTTAAGCACCGGTGGGCAGCCTTCTCTATTACGGGTTACACGTAATGACTTCTTCCGGGGCCCGTTGATCATAAAGTATAAACTTTATTAAGCCAATTTAAAAAACAGGCCATATTTTACATGCCTCGGTGCGATGCATGCAACCAACTAGACGCGATTCGATCGCAATGCACTTGGTTCACAGTATAACAGAGAACAATAGCATCGTGCCTCGAAACGCGTCGTGTATAGTCTGTGCTTTAAAAATGGCTTAATAAAGTATAATACAAAATTAAGATCAACGGGCCGTAGAACGTCATAACAGAGTAATAATAAGTGTATATTGATATGCATAACATTAAATAAAAAACTATGGACCCAAAAATTGTTACCAAAAAAACCGCAAACCACCAAGAAAACGGTCGATTTTTCAATACAGATTTTGAACAGGCCAGTGGACAAAAAACTCGAATTTTTGGAAAACCGTTTTTGGATTTGGCTTTCTGTGACTTTTTTGTCCAATGAGGTGTAAACCTAGCCTAAGTGAGAGAGTACAGAGAACCAACACAGTATAGAGTATTATGCTGTTGGATCTCTGCCAGAAGCAGAACAGCCTTACTACACAGTTGATATCACTGCTCAGGAAGTGAACAGTGCATGAGCAGTGATGTCAAGAGAATGGCATGTGGACACCGAAGCCACAGATTGTCTGCAGTGGTCACTAGCCACCTGCAGAACTAGGAGTACCCAGAGGCCAAGGACACTGCTGTTATTTGTAGTACTGGAACAGCGGTGAGTATTTTTTTTTTTTGTTATATAGCGGTAGTGCATTTTAAAAAAATTTAGACTGGAAAACTCCTTTAGTAAGAAAATGAGTAATAAAAAAATATCCATTTATGACATAACACACAGGGTGTTCAGTGGAGTAGCTGATGAGGGGAAGCAGGGCACTTGCTGTGCAGTTAAGTATAAATGCCAGTGTGTGGTACAGAGGACAACATTTGTCAGGTGAGGGAGATTCTGCCTTCCTTTTTCCACTCCTCCTGATGTGTACCTTTAAAGTGGAATCTCTGTCGCCAATTTTTTCTTTTAAACAAGAACGCCCTGTACCCGATGCCGGAGCCATTTTGGCCTCTCTGACAGAGCCCCCCCATTTTTTAAAATCTGTGCATGTGTCACATTATGTGAAGAAATAACTTTTTGACACATTAACTTATCCATGTGGATTCAGAGACGTTTTCCTCGTGACAACATATGATGTTTGCTTTGAAGATAGTAAGAAATTTTGGTCCAAAAATGGCCTGTCTTATTGTGAAAAATAGTCAAAAAATCGTGAAAAAATTTAAAAATTTACACCAAATTTAAAGCTTCAAAAATTTCTGCATGTAAGACAGATGTTATTACTCCAACTCAAAATAGTTTTAATAAACTAGCATCTACCCTATGTCTGCTGTAGTTTGGCTTTCATTTTTTTAAATGTCTTTTTTTTTTTTTACGACATTAGGGGGCTTAGAAATTTATTTAGTAATTTTCAAATTTTCAACAAAATTTGCAATATACATTTTTTAGGGACCAGTCAGTTCTAACGTGACTTTGATTGCCTGTATGTTAGATACCCCATAAATGACCTAATCTAAGAAACTACACCCTTAAAGTATCCAAAACCGCTTTTAGGAAGTTTATTAACTGGTTACTGCTTGGACTGTCTCAGTAATCAGTTTAGCGGGGATCTGTACAGGGACTTATCCTGGACCCGTCCTCTATCTTCCCCACCCCTGTTTTCCATCATTAAGGGACGTGAGTTATATTTATTGCATACATCTTGTTGATTTTTCCTTAGATGTTCGTATTGTTGTTATCAACTGCAATTTTTCCCTGATGAACCCCAGTATCTAGGGGGGAACGCGTTGGAATATTGGAATATTTATGCGTTATGATCATCTTCCTATGACTCATCATCAATTCATAGTATTATTAAAACATCAAAACGTATATTGTCTGTTGTATTGTTATTTATCACAGCACTTTTTTTGTTTGTGCACCCATTTGTGGTATATGTGTTTTTCTTTTTTTCATTTAGATGTAGCTAGGACAGGGTTAGTTTGGGTTTCCCAGTGTGGGGGGCGCCCTTATTGGGGCGATTTCCCCATTTTTGGGGCAGGACAGGTCTTTGATAGGGTATATTTTGAGGGTGTCTTTTCGTTTTCTTTCTCAATTCTTATTTTTTTTTATTAAAAAAGTTATGTTTTATGTATCTTTATTCTAGGTGTTATACCTGTAGTTGTTTTGGTTTAAATTGTATTGGTATACCCAGAACTTCATTTCATGATATCAAGGGTTCTCTACACCTATACATCGTGCTTAAGTAGAGTACATGGTAGTGTTTGAAGTTTATTAACCCCTTAGGTGTTTCACAGGAATTAAAGCAAAGTGGAAGTAAAATTTCAAAATTTCACTTTTTTTTCAGATTTTAAATTTTATACATTGTTCACAAGAATACGGTAAATGTGATCAGGGAAATACAACTTAATATTGATTCCCCGGGATTCTGCCGTTTTCGGGAGATATCCCAAATATGTGGCCTAGTGCATTATTTGGTTCAACCACAAGCCCCAGAATAGGAGGAGCACCTACTGGACTCTGGGGTCTCATTTTCATTATGATTTTATTTAGGGGCCATTTCAGGTTTGTGGACACCCTAAGGTGCTAAAACTTAATAAGCTCCCCTAAAAATACCCCATATTGGAAACTAACCCCCTTAAGGAATATATCCAGGGGTGTAGTGAGCATATCGACCCCACAGGTGTGTCACAAAATTTTTTAGCGTTAGGCTGTGAAAATGAAAAAAAATTTTTTTCCCCAATAATCTGCAATTTTAGCTGAAAATGTTTCAGATTTATAAGGCATCCTGGTAAAAAAAAAGAAACCAAAACTTGTTACGCAATTTCTTCAAGTTCAGCAATACCTACATGTGGGTGTAAACTGCTGTTTGGGCGAAATGGCAGGGGGTACAAGGGGGGGAGCGCTATTTGGTTTTTTGGGGAGCGCAGATTTTGGTGGGGCCATGTCGCATTTAAAAAGCCCCAAGTTCCAGAACAGGTGAAACCTTCCAGAAGTCACCCCTTTTTGGATTCAGCAGCCTCATAGATCTCATCTGGGGTTGTATTGTACATTTTGGGTGAAACCAGGTGTTCCAAATTTTTTTTTTTTTGCATAGGGCAATGAAAATGAGGGGAAAACGCAATTACGCCATTCTTTTTAGGTCTTCAATTTTACAGCTTTCGCCGTGCGTAAAAATGACAGGATATTTTACTATGGGGGTCGGTACAATTGCAATAATATAGATTTTATGTAGTTTTTTTTATGTTTTATTACTTTTACACAATAGAAATAGGTCTATAAAAATTGCGTTTTTATGTTGTCCTGTTCTGATAGCCATAACGTTTTCAGTTTTCTGTATACGGAGTGATTATGGGCTTGTTTTTTTTGGGTTTAGTTGATGTTTTTATTAGTACCATTATAGGGGGCATATGCCGCTTTGATCACTTTTTATAAAGGTTTTTGTGAGGCATTTTGAACAAAATACAGCATTCCTGGTAGTGTTTTTTATTTTTATTTTTAACAGCGGTCACCGTGCAGTATAACTGACCCTACTAGTATTACTCAGAGGTCGATACAATTACAGCGATACCAATTTGTATTATTTTTTATGTTTTACTGCTTTTAAAAATTAAAAACATTTTTATTCAAAAAGGAAAAAAAACATTTTTTCATCGCCATAGTCTGAGAGCCATAACTTTTTTATTTTTCTGTGTACGGAGCTGTGTAGGGGCTTGTTTTTTTGCGGGAAGAGTTGACATTTTTTATTGGTATCATTTTTGGGGGGACAAGACTTTTGATCAGTTTTAAATCCGTTTTTTGGAAGGCAGGGTGAAGAAAAATACTGCAATCCTAGTAGTGTTTTTTATTTTTATTTTTAACAGCGCTCACCATGCAGTATCCATGACCAGTTAACTTTACTTTCTGGGTCGATACAATTACAGCGATACCCTATTTATATAGTTTTTTTTAAATTTTGAAGCACTTTAAAAAAAAGTGTTTTTATTGTGTAAAAGAATATTTATGCATCGCTGTCTTCTGAGAGCCATAACTTTTTTATTTTTCCGTATACAGAGACGTGTAAGGACTTTTTTTGCGGGATGAACTGAAGATTTAATTGGTACAACTTTGGCGTTTATATGAGTTTTTGATCGCTTTTTATTCCATTTTATGTGCTGCAGGATGTACAAAAATGGCAATTCTGTGACTGTTTTTTTTTTTTTTTTACGGCATTCATCGTACGGGTTAATTTTAACGTTGACAGATTTATAGGTGGGGTTTGTTTACGCATGCGGCGATACCAAATATGGGTACTTTATTTATTTTTGATCTTTTTTGGTGCAATTGCCGTTTGTAAAGGGGAAAAGGGCGGTGTACAGGTTTTTATTTTATTTTTTGTGTTTGTGTTTTACTTTTTGACATTTATTTTTACATTTTTTCACTTTTTTTTCACTTTTTCTTCTAACAGCAAAACATCAGATTGTTGTTTGAAGGCAGGCCAGTGCACAGTACTCGTACTGTGTACTGGTCGCCATGACAACGCCTGTCACCATGCCCACAAAAGCATTGCGGGCATGGTGACGGGCACAGATGACCCGGGAAGTGCCGTTCACTACCCGGGATCATCAGACAGGGGATCGGTGCCGCACTACAGTGCGGCAGCCGACGGGAGCAGGCAGGAGGAGCTCACTCCTCCTGCCTGCGGCTTTATTATCGCAGCCATGACAGGCTGCGGTAATGAAGCGGTAATCACCCGCGGCCGGAGCTCACTCCGGCCGGGGGTGATACGGCATGCGGCCAGCGGTAATTTACCGCTGGTCCCAGGTTGCGATCACGCGTGGCTCGCCAGCAAGCCCGCGCGATGCCAGGGCGTATGCATACGTCCATTTGCGGGAAGTCACTTCCCGCTAGGGTGTATGCATACGCCCTATGTCCGGAAGGGGTTAATTATTAAATCAAGACCCTGATCCATATTCTTTTCCTCTCAGTCGTTTTTATTTTCTGATTGTAGATTTCTCAGTCGTCTATATATGATTGTGGGGAAGACATTCTTGCTTGCACTGCTCTAACAGCAGTCAGAGAGATACTTTACAGCAGCTTAATGCACATAGGATTCTTAAGACAGATTCTGTCCCATAGACTTGTATAGGAGAGTTTTCACTGGGAAGGGAGGGGAGAGGGGGAGCTGTGACATTTCCTCTTGTGACTGGTGGATTCTGTGTTATCTGTACACATTGGTGTCTCCTTTCAGTTTGACCCTGCTTTTACTGATAATGAGCACACTGCTGAAAAGCCTCTAAACAGAACAGGAAGTGTCAGACGATTATTAGGCTTAGTGGCCAAAGTGAAAACTGCAGGACTTAGGAATTATTAAAAAAATACTGAAAGTGATATGGAAAATTAAAAAAAACATAACCAAAAATTCCCAAAAAATGTGTTTAACATAAAAATGTGAGTTAAACAATAAGTAATTTTTTGATGACACATTCCCTTTAAGTTACAGCACCTGGAGCTTCTTACTGGCTGCTGTAAATTGAGAAGGGTAGACAGAAGACGTAGAGATAGGCTGCTACAGTAAGAGTCTCTGTCCTCCGCTCACTAGTGCTCTCTATCCATTGCTGGGATTTGCTAGCTCTGCAGCAAAACATATGTAACGTGTGCTACTATATAATTTTATATAATGAAAAAATATAGTTGTAAGGAGCTTCTTTTTCTAGTGCTAACTAAAGGAAAATATGATTACGGTAAAATACCGTAATATTTATTAACTTAAAAATACACAAGACTAAAATAGAACAATCATAATGGTTATAAAGAAACTTAGCAGCAACGCGTTTCACCAGTCCGGTTTGCTGGCTTCCTCAGGCTTGAAACTATATGTAACCTGGGAGCCCAGAAATATTTTGGGGGAAATGTTTGAAAATGGTCTAGATCTAAGACTTTTTTTTGTTGCCCATAGGAACTAATCAGATCTCCCCTTTCATTTTTTCAGAGCACTATATGAAATGAAAGGGGAGCTCTGCAGGAGCACCTCTCTGCAGTTACGGGACTACAGGTACCTAATGCTCCAGGAGCACCCTCCCTACATAGCCCTGCTATTGGCCCCTCCAGTTATGGCTCTTCAGACTCTCAGGGCACAACCTTTACCCAGGACCCTGTACCCCAGTGTCCCACCACCTCCCCCCAGTGTCTGCTGGGCGTGGGGGTTACAAGCCCTGCCGGTCACACTCAGCCGCAGGCTCTCCCTGTTGCCGTGCCTAACCGGCATACCCCTGATGGGCCAGGGCCACAGAATGCTGGGGCAGGGAAGGACCCAGGAAGTGTTGCATCACGCCCACACGCAGTCATGGTCTGGTCTATCTCGGCCCCGCAGCCCCACCAGGGCTCTCAGTGCTCCTCTGGCCCGGCTCTGCTTGGACCCTCCCCACCATGGTCCACTGGGTCTTCTTGGGGGGACCTCTCACATTAAGGTACTCTTAAGGTACCCTGGGTACTCTTCAGCGAGTAGTGCTTCTGCCCCGTGCTCTCCAGCTGGTGCTTCCTACATGGCTGGCGCCCTCTCAACGCCTGAGGGTAGCCCACATTGCAGTCTGGACTACTCTCCACCGACCCCTACGGGCCAGCCCTACTCACCTCTCATGCCGCCTACTGGGGCTAGCCAGATATCGCACGTGTCAACGGTTGCCTCCTCAGCCAGTCACAACAGTAGCCCTATCACGATTGCCGACCTTCAGCGTCTCACTCAGGACCTTCCCACCAAACGGGATATCTCCCTGATGGCTAAACACCTTTTGGCGGAATGTAGGAAGGATTTCGACCAATTTCGTTCTGATCTGTCTACCGTATCTACGAGAGTGGACTGTTTGCAACAATCACATGAATCCTCTTCGCCCTCCCTGCGGGAACTGCAGGGAACGGTACAACAACACTCCTCACAATTATTTGCTCTCCAGCAACATCTGGACGATGTCAAAAACAGAGGGAGGAGAAACAACGTCAGGATCAGGGGTCTTCCGGAGTCCATTCCTCCCTCTGATTTGTACTCCATTGTGTCCAACATCTTCAATGACATCCTTGACCGAACACCCACCACGTTCATCGAACTGGACAGAGTTCATAGAGCATTGCGCCCACCTAGCAAAGATGTTCATCACCCACGGGATGTTATTTGCCACATACATTTCTATGTTCTTAAAGAAGAAATCATGCAAAAAGCCCGTAGACGGCGGTCTTTGACCTACCGAGATCAACCCATACAAATTTTTCCAGACCTTTCACGCCATACCTTGGCGCAAAGGGCTCTGCTCAAACCAATTCTCTCTGTGCTACGTGAAAGAAATATACCCGACAGGTGGGGCTTCCCTTTCGCTCTCATTGTACGAAAGGATGAGTGCATTCATACCCTGCGCTCTCCCGAAGATGTTCCAACGTTCCTACAGGAGTTGCAGATTCCAAATATTTCTTTGCCTTAGTGGCCCTGTATTGCTTTTCCCACGGAAGGGGGGGGAGGTCCCTCGGTCCCAGCCCAGAACTCACACGAGGATGATCCGGGAGTCCCGCCACGAAAGCCCCATTCTAAGGGGTCACGCTTGGTGAAAACATATCTGGTCTCATGGTCTGCACCTGTTAATCCCCCTTAGTTTTCATGCCCGATGGTCATTGCATACATGTGATTGTTTCCCCCATGGCATACTACTAATGCTCATATTATGTTTATTTCTGATGTATTTGTGTGTCTCATTCGATTAATATTTGGGATGCTCATGCATATATACTGGTCATCATTGTCCGGGAGTTACTTCTCATTATGCCGGTTTTCCTTTTCCCCCAAGTAGGGCTAGGAATCCCTTGCGGCCGCTGTCCGGCTCTCGGGTTTTCCTATATGTTTAGGAGTTCTTATAGTGGATTTTGCAGGGGCACAATACTCTTTTCTTTTCCCCTGCTGTTTTGGTTGTCTCTTTCCTTTTCTGCTCCCTTCCTCATCTGTTTCCCTGTCCCTGTCGTAGCCGGACGCAAGAGGTGGGCACAAGGCATTATCTTGCCCCCTTGTTGTCTAAATGGGGGACCTTAAAGTAGCGTCCTTCAAGGCCAAGGGTCTGAACATACCTCAGAAGCGTGCGCAAATCCTCTACCATTTCCACCGTCAAAAGGTCCTGGTTGTGTGTTTTCAGGAGACACACTTTAAAGTAGACCATGCCCCTATAATTAAAGATAGATATTTCCCCCATTGGCATTTTGCGAACTGCCCCTACTCTAAGTCACGGGGGGTCGCTATTGCTGTCCATAAGTCCCTGATGTTGAAGCCAGATACCTGATCCTGATCTTAGACATCGCTGGCCATGTTTTTACAGTTGTAAATGTATATGCTCCTAATAATGGCCAAACGGCTTTTTTGTTAGAGGTACTAGATAAACTAAATTCCCATGCTCAGGGTACGGTCCTCTTTTGCGGGGACTTTAACCTCACTCTTGACCCGAATATGTATAACTCCACCGGGTGCTCCACTATATCGTACTCTGCTATCAAAAGAGTTAAGAAAGCCCTGTTTCAATTTCAGCTCCTGGACGGTTGGTGGCTTCAACATCCCTCGGATAGGGATTACAGCTTCTATTCCTCTCCCCATAATACGTATAGTCGTATCGACTATATTCTTCTTTAACATGGTGCCCTCCCCTGGTTGTGCTCCTCCACTATAGGGAACGTGCTCTGGTCAGACTATGCGCCAGTCTATGTTACCCTTCGTCTCCCATTTCTCTCCGTTCAAGCTAGATCTTGGAGGCTTAATGAATCCCTATTGTTGGATTCCGTTTGCCTCGCTGAGCTTCAGGAAGCTACTGAGCACTTCATTTCTGACCATGCGAGAGATCACACATCCCCAATACTTAAATGGGAAGCCCTGAAATGCGTTTTGCGAGGTGTGCTCATTAAACATGGTAGTCGCCTCAAGAAAGCACGTTCGGCCGCCATCGCAAAGGCTTTGCAAAAGGTAGCCTCGCTGGAACTCTTGCATAAACAAGCTCTATCTGGGGGTGTGCTGCAGGACCTTCTCATGGCCAGACTTGAGGTTCGTAGACTTTTTGAGATTTCCTGGGGTAAACTCCTGCAGGTCTGCCGTAGTAGGTTTTATGAGTTTGGAAACAAGAGTGGTCACCTCTTAGCGCGAGCCACTAGGGATAGAATCGCACAATCCTTTATCCCAAGTATTAAAACTAGCATGGGGAATCTGACCTATACCACTGATCTGATTGCCAAGGAATTCCACTCCTATACTCCCATTTTTTTAAAAAACCCTCCGGGGGCCCCCTCCTTCCTCCCCTTCAAACTTGAAGCCTCCCTCCATTCTCCGCTCTTTCGGGAGGGGTACAATTCTAGGGGACCCGTGCTCGGGAGGGGGTTTGGGCGCCGTTGTCAAAGAATCCCTGGGGGGAAGAGCCCGGCCCGACGGTTTACCAGAAAAATTTTTTTTAAAACTTTGCCCCCCCGCTTTATCCCCATTCTTCTAGACCCGTTTAACACTTTTCCTCCTCCTCCCCCTTCCCTGCAGGATCCCCCCCTTGCTATATTACAGTCTTACCCAAAGTGGGAAAGACCCCGTAGGCCTGGGGGAGTTGGGCCCTATTTCTCCTAATGTAGATCTCAAAATCTATCCCAAGTTCCTTCCCCAATTATCTTAACCCCCCATGCTGTTGATTCATCCAGATCAAGTGGCTTGTCCCGGGTAGGGAGGAAGGGGATAACACCCTAAAGACCTGGATATCATCAACTTCGCTCAGTCGGGGGGGGGACCCCTTTTAAGATCCTGTCTTGGTGCTGAAAAAGCTTTTGAAAGGTCTCTTGGGGAAATCCCTGTCGGACACTCCCCGAACATGGGCTTAGGACCCTTTTTACCCCAAGATTCTAGCGCTATATCAAAACCTTGGGTGGGGTGAAGATTAATGGCCCTTTTTGAGCCTTTGATATTCGCAAAAGGCACTAGAAGGGATGCCCTTGTCCCCATGTTATATGTCTTGATCATGGAACATTTGTGGCTGCTTTCGGACCAATCCGGACATCAGGGGGATACGGATTGGCACGCAGGAGTTCAGTGTTCGGCTTTTGCTGATGACTTGCTGATTTACCTGACGGATCCCTTTATACCCTTTCCCTCACCTGATGGCGGAATTGGCCCGTTTTAGCTCATGGCCCAAAATTATAAATTAACTTCTCTAAATCTGAGCCTTAAATTTTTTCCCTTCCCCTAGCCTAGGTCGCGAACATCAAATGATTTCCCCCTTTTCAGGGCCCTGGAAAGGAAATCTTTTACTGGGAACCAAAAATCCTGTGGATTTATCAAAGCTATTTGCCTCCAATTTTTCACCCTTACTTGCCCAGATTGTCCGATTGTGGGGGCGGGAATCGGAAGGACTTCTCGTGGTTTGGGAGAATTAATGTCATTAAAATGACTATTCTTCCGAAGCTATTGTACCTATTCCAGACCGTCCCGATCATCCTACCCTCTTCCTTTTGGGCCCGGCTCAAGCAGTACATCTCAGAATTTATATGGCATTCTCGCCGTCCGAAAATTAGAGGGGAGCTGCTGTCCCGGCCTAAACAGGAAGGTGGAATAGGTCTGCCCGATTGTAAGCTTTACTATTTGGCAGCTGCCAATGCGAGATTTCTTGATTTGATACATAGCCCTCGGGCCAAGCTGTGGGTCTTCATTGCGCAGGCCATTTGTCCAAAGTCTATTATTTCCCTCCCTTGGTCCTTCAGTCTCCCGCAAACCGATCCCTTAACCTTATCCTTCAGTGCTATGCACACGTTCACTATCTTACAAAAGTCCAAACCTTCAGAGTCTCTGTTGGACCTGAATGGCCCTTTATTGCCCATCTCAGACAACCCCCCCCGTCCCCCCGGGTCGCTCTAGTAGCTCTTTCCTGGGGAGTTCTAGGTCTCATCCTATTTTGGCTGTGCACATCCACAGACAGGGATCCCTACTCCCATTGGGGGATATTTTTGCACGGCCATTTAGCATCTCGTGGGACATCATTTTGAATACTTGCAATCCGGCACTTCTTTAATTCCACCATCTCAAAGCAAGATTTATGCAGACCCCTTACTCCCCTTTGAGAGCTGTGTGTCGCTTCTGCACTGCCGCGAAATCTGATTTCCCTGCTTTACCAATGGCTTTTAAATTCCTGGTTCTCAAACACTCCTCATTACTGTGCAGCGTGGGAAAAGGAACTCCAGAAAACTTTTGTGAGCAGTGGAAGAAGTGTTTCTTTCTTAATCACAAGGCGGTAATAGCTTGTAAGGCCCAAAGATGAGTTTTTTGGTTTCTCTCCAGATGGTATAGGGTACCGGGCTGTTACCCACAAATGGTACCGAGCGTTCCTGATTTCGTGCTGGAGGTGCCTTCGGGAGATCGGTACTATTGAGTCATGTTTGGTGGGGTTGTCAAGGCCTGCGGGGCTTCGGGGAGACGGTTCCCCGGGCCCATGGGACTGTCTGGAACACTTTTTCCAGACTCCCAGGGGCCCATCTCCCTGTTTATGTTTGGTCATTCACAGTCCTCCTAAAAGAAGTTTTTGACAAGAACCTCCTACAAGCTGCAAAGATGGTGATCCCGCGCCACTGGCGGCAAAACTGTCTCTCTTTCATAAGGGAAATTGGGGGAGCGAAGTCGCATTACCTATCGTATTGGAAATTTTGATTGCAATACCCCGAGGATTTACTTTTCTCGGACTGGGCTATTGGCTTATTTACCAACCCAGCCCAGAATTTCCCAGGGTAAAGGGGGTTTTTTTTGTACCCTACACCTGTTTTGCCCCTTTGGTTTTTGCGACTTTTTTTTTTTTTTCCCCCTAAATGGGGTTTTGGAATCCTTCTTCTTGTGTTACCCGGCGCCCGGCTGCGTACTATTTCCTCCTTCCCCTTTCTTCGCTACCCTTTTTTCTTGTTTGTTTTTGTTTTTTCTCTATCCTGATCAGGGCATTACTGCCCCATCGGGCTGGGGGCCCAGGTTCTTCTATTGCATTGCCTACATTTCCTTTTGTTTAGGTCTACTGTCCGGTCAAAATTTTTTTGCTTAGGAAGGTTTTGTTTACTCTCTTTTTGATGTACATCTTCAATTTTTCGTTTTTAGACTGTACTTTTTTTGAACCCATTTAAAAAAATGTTCTTTTTTGTTTTGAAATTTTAAAAAAAAATTTTGGAAAAAATGCTTTAATAAAAATTATTATTAAAAAGGGGGGGAGCTCTGATTGGTTGAAATGGGCAACAAAGAAAGTCTTAGACCAAGACAGTTTTCATACATGAGGCCCTTTGTCTCAATAGATCCTTGTTAGGACAGCAGTTGCAGGGCTTTTCATGCTCAAGGCAAAGACACACTTTGCAGAGAAAAGATTTGTTTGACCACATAGGCCATCTAAGCAGTAATTTAGATTTCTCAAAATTTCCTGCTATACTTGCATTTAAAAAGGTAGGACTAGACACAAATGAGATACATATGAAACCTCTGCCACTTTTTACAAAAAAAGGTGGCAGAGGTTTCTGTGCCACATTCCCCACAAGTGTGCATCATGTTGGGTAACATGGCACAAACTACACTGAAACTATATTTGCACCTTATTAATGGAGAGGTCAAAGGCAATTTTTGTTTTTTTTGGGACCCGGCGCCCTTTTTTTGCGGCATTAGTAGTGGGGAAAAGGCCTGATTATGAAAACCCGTTTACTGTGGGTCATGATTTAGCGCTTTTAGTACAAAGCGACAAATTTAGACTCAGGTAAAAAAAATTTTAAAATTGGTTACCTGTTCCCGCAGTAATGGCCTGGATTTGCCGTCCAAAAGCAGAAAGTGTGTCAAATACTACGGTCTAATGCCGACACCCCGCCCAGAACGCCCCCGCATCGTAGGGCATTAAAAAGTGCCGTGGGAGCTTATTAATGCGCCCCTTTTTTAGAGTCGCCTGATTATAAAGTATAGCGAACAGGGCTGCAACACCATTTTTAATGGGCTGAAAAGCGCGGCAGACTTCTGGTGCAGCCCGTACATACGTGTCCCCGAGTTACCAAATCTAACTGTCTGAATTGAGCTTTTTTTTTACTAAACCTTTTGCTAACTGTATTACTTTTAAGGTCTCCCCTGGCAGTAGACCAACTTGTCCTCTACCCATATAGGCTATGTCTACACAGCACAGGTTTTCTATCAGCTTTTCGGTGTTTTTTAGTATTTTAGAAACGCGCTGAAAAGCTATGAGAACTGTTTCACATTACTTCAAATACAAAAAAATGTCAGTTTCAAAGCTGGCAGCTTTAGGAAACATTTGGGTAAAAAATCTGCTGGAGTCCTGGAAGAAAAATGTTACTATTGAAGTCTCTGGCTATGTCTCACATAGCACAGGTTTTCGTATGATTGTCTGTAGTATTCAGTATTTTAGAAATCTCGAAAATGTGACAGAGAACTTTCGAATAACTGCCTTGAAAAACGGCCCAAAACCTCCTGCCCTAGACCCCTCAACACAAAACTATAATCTAACCCATAAAACTCGTCAATAATAAAGAAGGGGGGGGGGAAAAAAAACGGAAACCAGTTTACTTTGGAGAGAAAACTGACAAAATAGTCAGGTTCAAAGAAGTTTTTAGGTTTTGATTTTTGACGAGTTTTCTGTCCTGTGCTGTGTGGCTCCAGCCATAAATGAGTTCAATGTAAGAAGCCTTTTTTTAATTATTTTTTAATTATTAACTCGAATTCCTCTTCTCAGTGCAGCCTGAAACTTAATTTCCACACATTAAACAAGCCATAGTGCAAACTTATTGGAAACTATAACCCAACCTGCACTAAACATAGAAATCTATGATTAAGGACTTAACCTAAACAATAACATATAGTTATTATAAAAGTTTTTATCTTACATCTGTGTAGACCTCAGTTCCCCAAACAGATTTTCCATTTTCAAGGCAACCGGAGGGACAGTGGACACTAACAAATGCAAAAAGAAGAATTTTTTTAAACAATTGTTTTACTTCACAACATTTGAATAGCGTGCATTTATTCTGAGTAATTATACTTAGTTGTTAATACTCTCCTGAATACAATTCATGTAGGCGCTTGCAGATTGAAAAGAGCCTTGTGACTGGCGATAAGAGATAAAAACATTGGATGGGACCAAAAAATGAACTTTATATATTATAACTAGTGTTGAGCGATTGCGTTGGCTATCGAGATCGATCGATAGTCAGATAGTCCCTCCGCTTTCGATAAGGTTGTTTCATAGTGAGCACGATTAATGCGCGATGACCATTAAAGTCTTGGGGCAGTGCAACACACCTTCATTAGTACAACCCTAACATGGCGGAAACTGAAATTAAAATCCACAACTGCAAAGGGATACATGCGACATCTAGCAACACTACTTAGGTTTTAAAAGGTAACAGAAAAAAAGTCACAGATCCTTTTTCTACCCTGTCTTGTACCACTGCCTACCCCTTAAACCTGCATCACCCACAAATTTAAAAAGTGCCAGAAGGATATGAGTGGAACCATCAAATTGAACTTGACAACTGACATTGATTAAGCCCCCTGTCCCGGAACCAGCATGAGCCCCAATCCTGCATGACCCCACTTTTAAATAGTGCCGGAAAAAGGAGTCTTTCAACCACCATTTTATTTCAACTGGACATTACTATACACTTGTCAGTGCCACTAGCATGACCCCAAACTGGCATGACCCCCAACCATTAAAAGAGTGCCCGAAAAAGGTTCTTTCATCCCCATTTCTAGTGGCACTGGACAATTGACTAGACCTTCCCTGGGCCACAGCAATGAGGCCCCGCAAACCGGCATTACCCCCACTTTTAAAAAGTGGCCGGAAAAAGGATTTCAACCTCCAATTTATTTTCACTGACTTGACTATATACCTGTCCCTGCCACAGCATGACCCCCAAACCTGCATGACCCCCCTCATTTAAAAAGGTGCCGGAAAAGGATCTTTCAACCGAACATTTTAGTGTCACTGGACATTGACTATACTTCCTGGCCACAGCAGGTAGCCCCAAACCTGCATGACCCCACATTTAAAAAGTGCCGGAAAAAGGAGTCAGTTCAACCCACCATTTTAGTTTCACTGGACATTGACTATACCTTCCTGGGCCACAGGCATGAGCCCCAAACCTGCATACCCCCACATTTAAAAAGTGCCGGAAAAAGGAGTCCCTTTCATCCACCATTTTAGGTTTCACTGGACATTGACTATACCTGTCCTGGCCACAGCATGACCCAAACCTGCATGACCCCCACATTTAAAGATAGGTGGTCCGGATACAGGATCTTTTTTCAACCGACAGTGTAGTTTCACTGGAACATTGACATACCTGTCCTGGCCTCAGCTGCGGCCCATACCTGCCATGACCCCACATATTAAAAAGTGCCGAAAAAGGAGTCCTTTCAACCGACCATTTTAGGTTCAACTGGACATTGACTATACCTGTCCTGGGCCACGTGCATGAGCCTCAAACCTCATGAGCCCCACATTAAAAGTGCCGGAAAAAGGAGTCTTTCACCACCATTTTAGTTTCACTGACATTGACTATACCTGTCCGGGGCCCCTGCATGACCCATGGCCGATTTACACGTGGGTGCGGTGAAAGCCCCAGCGGGCGTCCGTCCATCTAGTTAACACACGCGGTTAAAATGCCTCTGATGAGCAGTCTCAACGAAAACTGTCGTGCTGAAGCAGAGTGCGAGCGGAAGTGTGAGAACTCCAGCCTTCCTCTGTACACAGTCAATACCTGGGGTAGTACACTTGCCCCTCCTATGATGCGGACCATTGAGCTCACTTGGAAAGATGGTTGGTTAACGCTCCTTTACACCCGAGGTGCCCTTTATCTTGGCATTCTTTTTCTCATTTTACTCATCAACTGGAAGAATGTCTCTGGTACTTGTTCTCTGTCCGTGCCCATACTCCATGTCCTCTGAATAACCTTACAGTCTGGTCTAAGTTTTTCCTGGTACCATTCCCTTGAACAAGCAGAGGAATTTTTTTATAACAGCTAGGTTGTACATCAAGTTTTTTAGTACTTTTATGCTAGAAAACACATGTTTTTAAAATGGGAATGGAATGTCCCACCATGTTCCTTTGTTTCCTCTTTTTTTCTTGGTAGGAAATGGGTTGTTCTCATGACAGGATTGTTAGCCTGAGGTTTAAAGATCTTGCAAAAAACAAGTCTTTTTGCTATATGTCTGTCCATTAACAGTGTCCCTACCTATCCTGTTTCGTACAGCACCATCACCCTTGAGCACTCTTGACATTGTAAAGAACTTATGTCTGTTAGAAACAACATTTTTTTAGTATATAGGACCTGTTGTAATAGCTGCTTGTCCTCAGCAAAAATGCCCCCAAAAATCAAAGCATTGACCCTTGAGCCATTTGGTCCATTGTGAAGAACAAATGTACTGTTATAACAACTTTTTTTTTTTTGTAGTATTAAGGACCTGTAGTATAGCTGCATGTCACAGCAAATCCCCGAAAATTCAAAGCATGACCCTTGACCACTTTGGTCCAATTCTGTGATAGAACAATGTCTTTAAAACTACATTTTTTTTTATTAAGGAGGACCTTAGTAAATTGCGGCATTTCAAGCAGCATGACCCAAATAATTATAAAAATGACCTTCTCACCACGGTTAAAAGTGTGAGGGAGAAATGCCACTTAGAAGCCTCATTTCTGTTTCAATAGGAAACACAGATGTGATTGCGAATCTCACAGCTACAATGACCCCCAAAAAAATAGAAATATGACTTCACAGCCACTATTAAAAATGTGGAGGGTGAATGGCCTCTTAGAAGCCACATTTCTGTTCCAAAGTACCATGATTTTGCTGTAGCCTCACATGCTACATGAACCTCAAAACCATGGACATTTCGAAAACTTCTTAAGATAAAGTGAGTTAAATGGAATTCGGTTTATTCCATGAAACCTTGCGGTCTTGTACAGTACTCCCTCACCAGCAAAATCCAGCAAAATGAACTGTTGGAAAAGAAATAAAAATTGCAGTAAGAAATGATCATTGAAAAAAAGTTTCAAGAGGACCATTTCAGGGTTTGAAAAGAATGTGAATAGACTGCAACATTTCGGTACCGCGGCAATTGGGGCCACAACATTCATCAGAGAATCCATGCCTGATTCAACTTGATGAAAGTCAAACGATGCCACATTGAATCTGTGTGAAAGCCGATGCGTTGTCTGGAATGACCCTCCAGCTGTGGCTGAAGGTCCGCTCAGAGATGACGCTGCTGCTGGCAGGACAACACCTTTATTGGCGTGACGAGCCAGCTCGGGCCATTCGTCCATTGGAATACCCTGAAGTCTGATTGGGCCGGAACTACATTCAAAAATAACATTGGTGTTGATACGCAGATAGTCGTGCTCCACGGATCTTAAGCTGATCTCTGTTGTTGGATGTGGCACTGCATTGCTTTTCGTTGGTTGAGGATGGTAATCAAAAGATTGCCAGAGGTCTCCCCTTAGCTTCGGCCAACCTTCCTGCTGCTAGCCCACCCTACGTGGCACGCTACTGCTGTCGACGTCGCTGATGTGGTCCACCGTGTCTTTGGGAACGGAACAGACGAACAGATGTCCCAGTGATCAATTTTTTCAGCTAAGGTCCCAATTTCTGCATAGTACTCTCATTTGGTTTGGTGAAGGAAGTGCTGATTTTTTTGTTTTGTACCGGGAGTCCAGGAGGTGGCCACCCATGAACGGTTGTTC
This sequence comes from Phyllomedusa bahiana, assembly GCA_025379985.1. Taxonomy (NCBI): domain Eukaryota; kingdom Metazoa; phylum Chordata; class Amphibia; order Anura; family Hylidae; genus Phyllomedusa; species Phyllomedusa bahiana. Next base: position 20,751 of record JAODAL010030337.1, on the reverse strand, counting down.
ATTTTGATGGCCTTATTTGCGAGATCATGTTTGGAGAAATGGAGCATCCAGAGCACTCATGTGAGAGATGGAGCCTGGATTTCCCAAGCCTCTGTCGAGGGGCACTAGCAAAACTGATCTCCTCATCTTCCTCCTCCGCCCATATTCGCGCCAACCTCCTTTCAAAAAATGCAGGGACGGTCGTAACATCGTGTCTAGGAATACCTCGCTCCTCCTCCGTCCGTCTCGCGCTGCCCGCCGGAACAGCTTCAACACACCCTGACCTTGCCGGAGATGATGCACCCTGAGAGCTGATGCGCCAACCTTGACACGAGCTCTGACCCCGAACCACTGCCTAATGAGACGCGATGAAATTGGTGAAACTGTCGGCCTTGTGATTTGACGAGAGAAAGGCTCCGTGTCGCATCTGTGTCCGTCTCTTCCTCCGTCGCTGCGGGGACCTGTTGTTGCAAGTGTCAAACGATCCGTCGTCCTGAACTAAGATCACCACAATGCTCATGCTGACAAGGGCATAGTCCGCCTGACCATTTGTGGCTCTTTCAACTGGCAAGGAATTGGTGCAAGAGACACTTTCACCTGCCTCCACTCTCGTTGGTAATGTCAACACCTCGAGGTACCTACCGCTGCCTTGTCAGGCCATGGGTCACTTCGTTACTGCTAATGGCATGCGCTGCTGCCGACAATCGCTGGAGTCATGTGAAGGGTGGAATTCCAGCGTGTTGCCACTCACAAGGAGACGGTTGACGGGAGGTCGAGCTGATCTGCAACGCAGCCAGGCGGGACAAGCAGGTGCGAACGGCGGAAGTGCAACTCAGACCCGAGCCTTCTGCAAGCACAAGTCCAGTACCGGTAGCTCTTTAGAAATTTCTGGACGACAAGTGCAGACATGTGCCAGGCAAGGATCTGCGCCAGCCTACCGATCGTAAGGCGGCCAGCAGATTCGCCCCGTTATCGCACACCACCTGCCTGCTACACTTCTTGTCACCTCAGCCAGCGCTCTGTCTCTTCTTACAGAGCCGTCACCAGCTCCTTCCTTGTGTGACGGTCTCCAAGCAGATTAATTTCAACACGACCTGGGTCTGCTGGGCACATGATGCCACCAGAGGAAAACTTGGGGTATGAGCCCTGCAGCACCATCCCTGCGGTTTGTGAATCTGCGCGCGAGCCTGAGAGCCACCGCACCCCAGAGACATCCACCAGCTCTCACCCAGTGACTGTCACAGAGATATAGCGGCTGGCCGTGCGTTATTAGTCCATGTGTCGTGGTGAGATGGACTTTCCGGTCATAGACTGATGCAGACAACGCGCTTGATTTCTTAAGATGAACCACGGTGGCTGGCCAGGGCAGGGCCGGCGTGTCTGGCGCAGAAATGCCTGCCTCGGCACCTCCCCCTGCCCCCCTCCTCTGGTATTGGGGGCAACGGAGGGCCATACGTGGCGGAACCCATCAGTGTCCACGCAGACGAGAAAGGCAAACATTTCCAAGGCCAAAAGCCTGCAATGCCGACGTTCAGGCTTTTTGGCCGTTGGGATGGGTTTGGGTTAAAGTTTTTTCTTTCTGCGCCCAAACCCTGGAAGACCTGAAGGCTGGCTGCTAACTGGCCGCTGTACGGCGTGCAGTCGTCAAACTGGCGGGAAGGAGAAGGAGTAGATGGGTCTCTGGTGTCTGGTGGTACTACTCGGGCGACGGTGGAGGCCTAAGCGAGGCGATCCCTGATCATGACTCTGAGAGACATGGGCTACTGAGAACGCTTCGGTGGTGGCGGAGGAGAGGAGGCGGAGACAGAGGTGTGACAGTGGTGGAGATCGGCGTCGTCTGCTCTTTTTGCACGTGTTCCATTTCAACTCATGCAATCGCTGCATGTGACTAGACATGTTTGTGGTGGTTTAACCACTTAAGGTTTCTTGCCTCTTACTATGGCGTTTACGGCAAAGGCGGCATTTGACCATCCTGTGAATCAGAGGCTTGCTCAAAGAAGCCCAGCTTGAGCGGTTTCCCCCCCCCCCTGGACCTTTTTTATACGGCGATAAGCGAGGGAGCGCGGGTTGTGCGCTGACCGGGCTGGCGAAGCATATCAGCGGACATCTGCACCGCCCTCTCCCTTTTTGTGTTGCGGGACCCGTATTGACACACCCCATCGTCTTCTCCTCGTCCACGGATGAAGGCGCTCGCAAGCAAATTCGCGGAAAAAGACAGGATGGATCCGCAATGTCGTCGTTCATCATCAGCATCACACAGTACTTGGTCGGGCACTGACTTCTGCATCCAAACTGCGGGCTACAAGCAACACTGCAAGGCGTGCCGACCGCCCGGGATTTTCGCCGATTGCCCGGTTTCCTTCACCGCCTCTGATGTCACAGTAACTGGCGTCAGAGCAGACTAAATATCCATCTTGATCCTGTGTAAACATGCCTCTGACCCCACCGCATTTTTGTCATCAAAGAGGTTTCAACAATGGATTACCACATGTGGTACACGAATTGACATTTGGCTGCTTCATGATGGAAACGATGTGAGGAGTGCGATACGACATTTGTGGCAGTGACTCAGGACGTAGGAGGTAAGCTGCTAAGATGCAGGTTGCATTAACCACTGAAGGACAGATTGGCGACGATGTTCGTACTTAGATTCACAGGCCCTGACCCAGCGAGGACACATGCCTGACCGGTCCTGCAACTGACGATGCCGCTGGCATTGGCCTGTTTCGCCAGCACTGGAAGGAGCACCTTCTCTCGTACCCACTACCTCCATTGCTCACCCCCCTGCTTTGCTCGCTTACCACCTGCATTTCCGCTACAGGTTCAAAAGATAAAAATTTGAGATGGTATGGAATAGTTTTTGGAATGTCTCTTATAAAAAGACGGCAAATCATCAGCTATTCCAAATCCCGCTAAGCAAAACATATAGTGCGGAATTCAAAGGTTAACGGCAAGGTGTCAATTATTTTTCCCCACAAAAATCTGGAGCTGGGCAAAAGTCCATAAACACGTTATGTTATCTTTGGTAGAATTAAAACGGTATTTTTTTGCACCTTTCAAGTCACCTGTGGTGACTATAGAATTGCTATTTTAAGATTTTACTAGTTGCTGCGTCTATGAACAGTTCCTGGTGCGCAAAAGGTCAAAAACACGTAACGTTATGTGTTTGAGATAATAAACTGTATGTTTTGCACCTTTCAATTCACCTGTGGTGATATATAGAATTGCTATTTTAGAGTTACGTTAGATGCTCGGCTGGCGTCAATGAACAGTGCTGGTCGCAAAAGTCAAAAAACACGTAACTGGTTTATGTTTTGAAGAATAAAAACGTATTTTTTGCACCTTTCAATCACCTGTGGTGATATAGAATTGCTATTTTAAGATTGAACTAGATGCTGCGTCAATGAAACAGTGGCTGGGTGCGCAATAAGTCAAAAAAACAAGTACTGATTATGTTTTGATATAAGAAACTGTATTTTTTTGCACCTTTTCAATGCACCTGTGTGAATAAAGATTGCTATTTAAGATTATACTAGTTGCTGCGTCAATGAACATGTCTGGGTGCGCAAAAGTCAAAAAAACGTCTAACTGTTATGTTTTGATATAAGAAACTGTATTTTTTGCACCTTTTCATGCACCTTGGTGTATAGATGAATATCGCGGTTTTTAAGATTTTACGTAGATGCTACCAGGCGTCTATGAACAGTGCTGGTGCGCAAAAGTCATATAAAAACCACGAACTGTTATGTTTTGATATAATAAACTGTATTTTTTTGCACCTTTCAATTCACCCCTGGGGTGAATATAGAAATTGCTGTTTTAAGATGTACGTAGATGCGCATCAATGAAACAGTGCTGGGTGGGCAAAGTCAAAAACACTTAACTGTTATGTTTTTTGATATAATAAACTGTATTGTTTGCACCTTTCAATTCACCGTGGTGAATATAGAATTGCGGTTTTAAAGATTTAACGTAGATGCTGCGTCAATTACAGTCTGGGTGCGCAAAAGTCTAAAAACACGTAACTTTATGTTTTGAATAAATAAACTGTATGTTTGCACTTTCAAGTCACCTGTGTGAATATAGAATTGCTGTTTTAAGATTTACGTAGATGCTGCGTCCATTGAAGCAGCTTGCGTGTGCCGCAAAAGTCAAAAAACACGAACATTATGTGTTTGATATAATAAACTGTATTTTTGCACCTTCAATTCACCTGTGGGTATATAAGATTTGCTGTTTTAAAGATTTACGGAATGCTCGCGTAATTGTACATGCGGGGTGCGCAAAACGTCAAAAAACACGTAACTCGTATTATTTGATATAATAAACTGTATTGGTTGCACCTTTCAATTCACCTGTCGGGAATATAGAATTGCTGTTTTGAAGATTTACGTAGATGCTTGCGTCATTGAAACAGTGCCAGAGTGCGCAAAAGTCAAAAAAACAACGTAACTGTTGATGTTGTGAATATAATAAACGGTATTTTTTGCACCTTCAATCACCTGTGGTTGAATTTAGAATTGCTGTTTTGAGTGTTTTACGTAGATGCGTGCGTCAATGAACAGTGCGAGGTTGGCAAAAGTCAAAAACACGTAACTGTTATGTTTTGAATATAATAAACTGTAGTTTTGTTGCACCTTTTCAATTCACCTGTGGTGAATATAGAATTGCCAGTGTTTAAGATTTACGTAGATGCTGTGCGTCAAGGAACAGTGCTGGGTGCGCAGAAAGTCAAAAAACAGTAACTGGTTATGTTTATATAATAAACTGTAATTTTTTGCACCATTCAATTCACGCTGGAGGTGAATAAAGAATTGCTGTGTTAAGAGTTTTCGTAGATGCTGGCGTCAATGAACAGGGCTGGGGTTAATGTGGTTTGGTTGTGGATAGAGGGGGTTGTGGTGGGGGGGGGGGGGGGGATGGATGCGCAAAAGTCATAAAACACTACTGTTATGTGTTGCTATAATAAACTGTATTTTTTGCTCCTTCAATTCGTCCTGTGTGAATTTAGAATTGCTGTTTTTTAAATTTACGTAGATCCCGGTCGTCAATGAACATCGGGGTGCGCAAAAGTCATAAAACACGTATATGTTAGTTTTGATATAAGAAACTTGTATTTGTTTTGCACCTATCAAATTCACCTGTGGTGAATATATATTTGCTAGTTTTAAGAGTTAACGTAGATGCTGAGCTCATTGAACAGGTGCTGAGTGCCAAAAGTAAAAAACACGGAACTGTGATGTTTTCGTATGTACACGGTATTGTTTTGCAACAAACATCCTGGTGCTGACGACAAGTATTGCTGTTCGTTATTTTAAGTGCAAGGTGGATATATCAACAGTCACAGGTGTAATGGTAAAATTGAACATCCGTATCTGTAATGTATACTGTATAATTAAAGTGAGTTTTGGCAGCTAACATAGAGACATGCAGTTTTACTAGAAATGATGTTTTATCCCAATATAGTTCAGGCACCCTAGATCCAGAAATTAATTTCAATAGCAAACTGTTAATAGATATAGATATGCCACTTAATGTCCTAACACTAAGTCTTGGTGAACTTTTTCCAGTTGTTCTTTAAAGAGAGAGCTTGTCTTGTTCGCCCCGGGGCCCCCCCCCCCGCTCCCACCCGGCCGTTTAGTTTTACAGTGTAATTCGCTTTATATTTCTCTACCACACATTTAATGTTCAAAGCCCTTAAGGTAACTAAATTGGGAAAGGATCACAGCTAATAGTATAGTGTCCCCTGTGCAGAAATTAGGACTATTTTCGCGGGGACTGTTTTGGCCACAGGCAAAACGCAGGCCTATCCTATAGCAGCCTGAGCAACACTGAGCGTGAAAACAGGAACGCTGTTCCTATTAAAAACGAGGTCATGTGATTTTTCCACCAATCGCAACAGTTACACATCCCAGTCATGTCTCGCACACACATCTCACACCCTGCTCTATTTTTGTAATCGGATTTGCTGGCCGCCAAAATTAAAGAAGCGCCCGTAAAAGCGCGATCTTAATAGCGATGCACAGATTAACCTTGAATTATTCAGGATCTGGAAATTTCGATCTCCAAAAGACATTGCCCGATTTCAACTTTGTCGATAAAAATCGCTCAACACGTTTATTAATCCTTAAATATTGATTATTATAAAACTTGACATTAAGGCTTGGTTCACATCTGTGTCAAAGGTTAATTTCAGAACCTCTGTTGCAGAGGTGAAAATGAACAACTAGAGATTTATTTTCACAATGGAAACCCACAGTGCCGGCCGGACCCTATTTATTGCAATGGGTTCGTTGGATTTCCTCCCTCGTGTCCCGTCGTTAGATGAATAGAATAACGATGCCTTTCTGCGCTTTCTTTCCGTTATTTCCGACTGACCATGTGACAAGTTCTGAACAGAACCTCTGACACATATGTGAATCAAGCCTAAGATGTTAATTGTTTTTGAATATTACTTGAGACAATGTCATACATTTATTATCTTCTTCTTCTACCCAATCAGTCACATTCAAGCTTTGGATGCTCTGTAGACCAGTTCTTGCCATGCTTTTTATTCACAAACACCATTTACCTCCACTGAATCTGAACTATCTGAAAAAACTGGGTTCTAGATAAACATTTCCCCAGATCTATTTTTTCTGTAATACAATTAGCAACTTCATGTTTTCAATGCAGATGCCTCTGACATCTACAAACCTCAGTTTTCTGTGTTAAATATGTTCATGTAAGCCTAGTTGTAGAAGAGGGTTCAAAGGGATATGGTAATGTTACCCTATTAGGTGCAGGAACATGACCTCTACTGGTTGATATTTGCAGGGGTTCGAAGTGGTGCAAAGGGAGATTCTGCTGCCAGAAATATGCTACTGATACATTGGGCAATTTATCAATACCGTCTAATATTTAAATAGTGTAAACTTAGACTACAGAGTCTTACAATGCACCTCATTATAGTGTTAACAAATTTGGTGCATGTTTTGACTGTCTAGTCTAGGTTTTCAGTATGTATTAGTTGACTTGCTTTATACCACTATTGCGTCAAAATTCTGGTGCAAATTCTGGCGCACGGCATCGAATTCTAAACCATGCCCCTTTCTGTGAAGTCATACCTCCTTTATCCGAAGCCACATCCCTTTGTCGGTCAAGGCACAAAATGTAGTATAAAGCATTTACCCCATATTTTTGGCCCAAATTACACCAGAATTTTAGTGTGGCTGCCTTATTAAATATGTCCCAATACCTTGAATACAGAACTCATGATGGCTATATGGTAGAGGCACTTTATGCTTGGTGGTTACAGGTCACATATTTAGAGGTGCAAATGCTTAAAGGAGTTGTCTCATTACAAGCTTTCAGCCCACATCAATGTTTTTAGAAGCAAAGGATTTTTGAATTGAGGGGCATGCTTCTCCTCTGCCTCTTCTCCTCCCTCTTCCCCCCCTCCCCTCAGCACACAGGCAGCTCTCCTCCATAACTTCTATACAGCAGGGGGGGACAGGGGGATTGCTGCCAGATCTTCTGCAGGCATCTAGATCAGCTGTATTAGGGCTGATCTATGAGTGTGGAGAGGTCTGTGATTGCTAATAGCAGAACAGAGGGGATTCAAGTGTTCCTATACCCTCTGCTTAGCTTACATAGCTCCACATCTCCAGCAACAAACAGACCCTGTCAGAACAGACACAGGGAAGCTGTGAAGTGTTACTCAGTGTGATGAAAACAGCCTAGTCCGCCGGCCCCCTTGAGGGACGACGGCCTGACTTGGGGTGTATCTCGACGTTGCGCTGCCCACTAGGGGGAGCTCAAGGTCAGCCAGATACTGTTCCACTGTTAACCCTTGCCCACACTGGCATGGACACAGAAGCCAGAGTCCTCCCTCCCCCTCCCTCCACTACAGAAGCATTCTGTGCGGGAGGGGCTCTCTGCTCAGACCTGTATTCAAAAGGTGATGAGTCATACAGACCTGACAGCCAGTAAGATAAGGATCAACAGGTCGGTTGTTATAGAGATTTGAGAAGCTGATGTAGTACTACAACAGGGCTTACTCAAAATCAGTAGGACATTTGTAATGAACATCTATTGCAAAGCTGCTTGTTTTTTAAAGATCTTTTAATTAAAACCCAATCATTGTAGCGAGACAACCCCCATGTCCCCACTGCACGGGTTTTTTCCGCCCGGCGGTTTTGCCGCCTGCAGTCTGCCCGCAAAACATTGTGTAAGGACATTCTTCCGTCCAGTTTCCAGCTTCTCAATGTGAAGGGGGAGGGCTCATCGCGGAGAAAAGCCGCCCTCCCCCCCCCCCCCCCGCGGCCATGGGTACGGCCGCAAAACAGTGCAAATACCGGTCGCATAACAAACCTGTATTTGGCACTTGCTGTGGGAACGCACCCTAATGGTTCTCACTTGAATGACATACACATAAGTAAACTGCTGCAGGTTGTTATGTTTTGTTAACACTAGCTAAATCAGTCTCTGTTTCCTGGATACTGGTTTTGTTAGATGCATAGTCCTAATTCTATGCCCTGTCAACAAGGGCACTCCTACAGTATAGGCTCTGCTTCAGTGTCAACTATTACTCCTTGAGTCTTTGCACTGCACCAGCATTTTACATTCAGATAACTCAGGTGTCAGAGATGTCACACTTCTTTTAATGGAATCCTCAAATCCTCTGGCCCTAGCTGTCTATCCAGCAGCTCTCTCTAATATTTGACAGATCAACAATGTCTCGACTGTACAGTGTCAGCTTGTAACACAGGCCAACAACTCTTATATCTCATTTGCTGTATCTCACTGCTTCTATATGTGACGCTGAAAAGTTGTCCACAACTTAGTTGCATATCTACAATCACCTGTTTTCTTGGCTTTACATACTAGCCTCCATCTAACTAGCTCTATTATCCATGGCAAATTCTTTCCCACATATTGCCAACTACAAAGATACCACAATAACACAGCACAATTAACAAAGGTCCGCCGGATCCTATGTTACATTAGATACAAATAAAAGATAATTCAAGTACTCAGCAATCCAAACAAAAAAGACTAAAATTTCTATTTATTACATTGATTCATCAAAATTCCAGCATCAGACAAGTATGTATCACTTACACATTTCAAACTCATCAGTGGATATTAGTAGAATAGTGAAGCAATCAGGCGCTACCTTTTAGAGGCTAACTGAGTATTTTTGATAGTCAGCCTACGATAGTACGAGCTCTCTGCTTCAGAATGATGTTACACAACAAACTGAAAATACACAGACTTTTTATACACAAAAGACATGGATCTTCAAAGGATCTTAGAATTCTTAAAATAACAAAATGCGAAATATAAGGTAGAGCAGTTATTTACAACCGTCAAGAGATAAAACAGTCTGGAAACTTGTGAGGCTGACGGAAGTGATCAGTAATTATTTCTCTTATCTTATATGCAATCAGGGGAGATTTGTTGCTCTCACAGTTCACACATAGTTTGACATGAAGCTGGCATGAATATTTAACCCATTTGCAGAGTTTTTAAATTTTTGCATTAATTTATATTCCCATTCCTTCCTCCTCCCTCTGAGTCTTAAAATCTCCCATTAAGATCGTAACCTGGAAATCTTCCATGGAGTGATTTTCTCCAGAGAAATGTGCGGCCACTGGCAGATCAGTTCTGCTGTTGTTAATGGTGAATCTGTGTGAGTTCATACGCTGACTGAGTCTCTGCCCTGTTTCCCCCACATAGAGGCCTGTGGTCGGACATTGCGCACACATGATCAGATACACCACATTGGAAGACCTGCAGGAAAATGTCCCCCTAATTCTGTGCACCTGCTGGGACTGTGGGACAGGTACACTGTCAGCAGTGTGGATGTGTCTGCAGGTCTTGCACTTGTTCTGCAGGCGGGTGAGGTGCCATTTTCGGTTGGGGCCCTCAGGGCACTCCGGACAATAATGCACCGCAGGTTTGGTGGTTGCCGAAAGGGGAGGAGAGGGAGAACTGGGAATATGTCTTTCAGTCTGTTGTCCCTATGTAGCACAGGTTGAAGTTCCTTGGCAATCTTTCGTAGGATCTCCAGTTGTGGGTTGTAGGTTACAACTAGGGGCACTCGTTCTTCCTTCTGGGTCTCTTTGTATGTGAGTAGACTGTCTCTGTTGATGGCGGCCGCTTTGCTGATTTGGTTGTCTGTCAATTTTGGTCTGTATCCAAGTTTGAGAAATTTTATCCTCAAATCCAGAAGGTGCTTGTCCAGGTCTGCATTGTCGGAGCAAATACGATTGTACCGTATAGCCTGGCTGTATATAATGGATTACTTTGTGTGCTTGGGGTGGAAGCTGTCATTCCTAAAGTAGGCCATTCTGATGTGAGTAGCTGGTGGTCTTTGATGTGTATTGTAGTATCCAGAAAGTGGATTTTGCTCTCTGAATAGGTAAGGTTAATGGTGGGGTGAAAGTTATTGAAGTCATTATGGAATTGAATTAGGGCCTCCTCGCCCGCAGTCCAGATGACAATGATATCATCAATATAACGGAAGTACATCATGGGTTTGGTGGTGCATGTTGATAAATATGCTCCTTCCAGTACCACCATAAAGAGATTTGCATATTGGGGCGCACATCTGGACCCCATGGAAGTTCCCATTTGCTGTAGATACAGGTCTTCTCCAAAAGTGGATATTAGTCATAGTGCGTCAATAGGAGTCTTTTAGTGTCTCATAAGGGTTTTTGCCTTCCTTAGGATTAATACTTTAGGGTCATAAATTGGACTTGATGGACTTTTTCCAGTCTCATCTACTATGTTACTATGTAAACAGTTAACACGAAAGTGCACCGAATATGTCAGTCCAGAGGCGTAAATTGAAGCTCCTGGGCCCCAATGCAAAAAGTGAAATTGGGCCCCCCAGCTATTATGTGTTATTTATTTTACTGGTGTCTTCCTATGTGGCAGGAAGGTTTTTGGGCCCGCTCAGGCTCTAGTGCCCGGTAGCGACTGCTACCTATGCACCCCCTATAGCTACGCCCCTGTGTCAGTCCTATAACTTTGTGGTATTCTTTTACGAAGGGCACAGTCACAAGTGGGTTCTTGCACAGTTTGTTGAACACCCTGGCTGACATATTTTTTATTTTTCCACATCTTTACATTTTTACTAGAACCTTGGTATGTATGTCTTTAGCTCTTTGCTGGGGGAAAGGCTTATGCCATTGGAACTGAAGAACAGTTGTGACCTGATCTCCAGTCAGCAAGCAATAAAGAATGAAGAGTGAATGAAGATAGGACTAGTTAAATAGAGCATTTTGATAATGACATTAATGTAGGAATTTGTAGGTGGCCACACTGTTTGAGTGGGGCGTTATCTGACTGTTGTGTGGTTTGTCATAATCCCACAACACTTGGGACTTGGATACTTTTCTGCAGAGCAGTGAGGTGGCCAAACTTGCCCAGCTTTCTCTGTTCTCTCCCATGGGAGTTCTGAACACAGCCAAGTGAATGTGCTAAAGAAATACCCCTTTAAGACTTGGATATAGAGGCTTTAAAAACTCTGAAAGCCATTTGTCCCAGAGATAGAATTATGCTGATGTGGTGGGCACTTTGAGGACAGCTTTCCATCAGTGGATTAGGGGGACAGTCTATAATCAAGTTTGAGGACCTCTAGGATTTTAATATTTAATGTCATTTTTTTCAAATTTGTCCTGTGGATGTGTGAAAGTTCATCATAATATCTGAAGCCAAAACTGCAAAACAGGCAGGTAAAATTGCAGGTTCTTACATTGCCAACTGGATTCCTGAGGAACTAAAACCTGCGTCTTCAGTCTGAAAGAAAGGTAAGCCCAAAAGGATGTGCTTCCTAAAGAAACCCTTGACATAAAAATAAAAAACATAATAACAATAAACTGCAATTATATAGCGCCAACATATTCCGCAGCACTTTACAATTTGGAGGGTGTAGGTACAGACAAAAGATATACATTGCACAATGAAAAGCTACTTACAGATGAGACAAGGTGAGAGGGCCCTGCTCGCAAGAGCTTACAATCTATTAGGGTGTACGGGAGCGACGAAGGGTAAGAAGTGCTAGATTTACAATGGTCCAGCCATGTGACATATATATGGGGTTGTTATATGGAGAATTCGGATGGACCTGCCACCCAAACAGTACAACTATATACAGTTAAGTGCCGAAAATGAGATGAGTGCGCTAGGGAGTGGGGGGGGGGGGGGGGGGTTAGCATTAGGGATTTTGGTAGGCCAGAGTGAGAAGATGTGTTCTCAGTCTGTTAGTAGATGGTGGGATGACTAGAAGTTCAGTTTTAGTGAGGTTTAGTTTAAGATACAGGGAGGACATGATGTCAGAGACAGGGGACAGGCAGTCACTGGTGTTTTGTAGCAGGGCAGGAGTGATGTCTTGGGAGGAGGTGTACAATTGGGTGTCATCAGCGTAGAGATGGTACTGGAAGCCAAATTTGCTAATGGTTTGTCCAATGGGGGCTGTATAGATTGAGAAGAGGAGAGGACCAAGAACGGACCCCTGAGGAACCCCGACAGCAAGAGGAAGAGGAGAGGAGGTAGAACCAGAAAATGAGACACTGAAGGAGCAGTTAGAAAGCTAAGATGAGAACCAAAAGAGAGCGGTGTCCTGGATACCGATGGCGCGGAGCATGTTGAGGAGGAGGTGGTGATCAACAGTGTCAAATGCTGCAGAGAGATCCAGAAGAAGCAACAATGAGTAGTTGCCCTGAGATTTAGCAGTGAGGAGATCATTGGAGACTTTAGTTAGAACAGTTTCCGTGGAGTGTAGAGTGCGGAAACCTGATTGCAGAGGGTCAAGAAGAGAGTTAGCGGAGAGATAGCGGATTAGTAGAGAGTAAGCGTTCCAGGAGTTTAGAGATGAAGGGTAGGTTAGAGACTGGTTGATAGTCAGGGCTGCCATGAGAAATTTCAGGGCCCCCTACAGCTAAAGCACTTGGGCCCCCCCATCCACCCTGCCCCCGTCAACCCCGCCCCGGGCAAACCCCGTGCACCGCCCCCAACAACCACGCCCAGCAGCCACTGCTAACTAACTCCAGAAAAAAAAATGCAATTGCGCCATTGTCCTTGGATTTAATTCTTGTTGAATTCTACAACATATAGTTTATCTATATTGCAGTAATGAGTACGTATACAAGGGTCAGCAAATAACACTGCATGATCAACGTGAGTCACCACTATGTTACTGACCAAACCAGTATACCCAGTCCAACATAACCCAACAATATACAAAGACCGAATAATATTGCCACATATCACTGCCATATAGTAACTAATACCACTACAGTATTGTAGACCAAACCAGAATAGCCAGACCAATATAACCAAACAATATACAAAGACCGAATAATACTGCCACATATCACTACGTATGGTGACTAATATCACTATAATGTTACTGACCAAACTAAAACTGATATTACCAATAACCACAATATACATTGACCAAGTAATACGGCCACATCATCGCCACATAACTCCAAGGATGCAGAATAATGCCACGATACTGTTACTAAATATAATCCATTACAAAAACACCAATATTACCACCATACAGGGGGACATGTATGAAAACTGTCTAGGTGTAAGACTTTCTTTGTTGCTCATAGCAACCAATCAGAGCCCATAGTAACCAATCAGAGCCCATAGCGACCAATCAGAGCCCATGGGCGACCAATCAGAGCTCATAGCAACCAGAGCCCATAGCAACCAATCAGAGCTCATAGCAACCAATCAGAGTTCACCTTACATTTTTTCAGAGCGCTATAAAGAGGAGCTCTGATTGGTCGCTATGGGCTCTGATTGGTTGTTATGGACAACAAAGAAAGTCTTACACCTAGACAGTTTTCATACATAATGGTCGATACAAGTGCACACAGTACAGTTATATTTAGTGACTCACAGGTGACGTCGTCTGATAAGTCGTTCACTTTCCCTTTTCTTCTCCCTCCGGTCCTGGACACCATGAGGACTTTTCCTGGACACCACCCATCCCTGCAGAATTCACAACACAAACACCTGAGATTCCTCACTCTTCTATCATCCTCCCACCTTTGTCTTCCCCATGTACAAACTCCCCATCCATAGTGCCCAAAAGATAATAATTACCCCCTTAGTGCCCTGGTAGTTAGGTATATAACCCCCATCCCCATAAGTAGTTAGTTATATAGGCCCCTTCCCGTCGGTAGGTGGCTTTACCAGGGGCCCCACGGTGCTAGCGAGCGGGGGCTTTGCCAGGGGCCCCACGGTGCTAGCGAGCGGGGGCTTTACCAGGGGCCCCACAGTGCTAGCGAGCGGGGGCTTTACCAGGGGCCCCACGGTGCTAGCGAGCGGGGCTTTACCAGGGGCCCCACGGTGCTAGCGAGTGGGGGCTTTGCCAGGGGCCCCACAGTGCTAGCAAGTGGGGGCTTTGTCAGGGGCCCCACAGTGCTAGCGAGCGGGGGCTTTGTCAGGGGCCCCACAGTGCTAGCGAGTGGGTGCTTTGCCAGGGGCCCCACAGTGCTAGCAAGTGGGGGCTTTGCCAGGGGCCCCACAAGGTAGGAGAGTGGGGGGCTATAAGTGGGGCCCGCACACATGTGAGGAGCCCATGCTCCGCCTCCGTGTCTCAGCTGCGCGCCGCTCAGTAGGTGTACATAGCCTAAGCAGTTTCACTGTAACTTACTCTCTGCGCCGCTCAGTAGGTGTACATAGTCTAGGCAGTTTCACTGTAACTTACTTACTCTCCTCCTCCGTGCTGTGACAGGAGCAGAGCCGGGCGCCTCCTCGCTCTGTCCGCGCCGCATCCACGAGACTCCGCCCACATGGGGCGGAGCCTCCCTCATTTAATGAGTCGTCCCGCGCATCGGGAGGAGGGGCCACCTGTGGGCGTAGTCTGGCGGATGCGGCGCGGACAGAGGGAGGAGGGGCTCGGCTGCTCCTGTCACAGCACGGAGGAGGAGAGTAAGTTACAGTGAAACTGCCTAGGCTATCATGTACAGCTACTGAGCGGTGCGCAGCTGAGACACGGAAGCGGAGCACGGGCCCCTCACATGTGTGCGAGCCCCACTTAAAGCCCCCCCTCCATAATTGACGTAAAAACAGCGGACATGGTAGTGAGAACAGGCTGATTGCCTGTTCTTTCTACCATTGCTGTGTGAAGAAAGGGGGCGTTACCTGCCGGCGGCCGCGGGCCCCTCCTTACTTCACAGAACGGCCGGGCCCCATACGGGAGTACTGGCTGTACCCCCGTAACGGCGGCCCTGTCGATAGTTATCAGCGCAGGATGGGTTCAGAGAGGGCTTTTTCAGTAAAGTGGTTATAACAGCGTGTTTAAAGGAAGATGGGAAGATCCCAGTGGAGAGAGAGAGGTTACAGATTGCAGTAAGGTGAGAGAGGACAGCTGGAGAAATAGACTGGACAAGGTGGGAGGGAATGGGGTCGCTAGAGCAGGTGGTGGGGCGAGCAGTCAAGAGAAGCCTAGAAACTTCTTCTTTGTCATCGGGTCAAGAGCTGAGAGTAGGCTGGGGAATGTGCGGGGAGGGACCAGATGGCTGCTGCTTGGGGTTTGAGATGAGATGTTTTGCTGGATTCTGTCAATTTTCTCTTTGAAGTGAATGGCCAGGTCTTCGGCACAGAGGTCAGAGACCGGGGCCTGAGCTTTAGGCCTGAGAAGGGAGTGGATGGTGTCAAACAGGCGTTTAGGGTTGTTGTGTAAGGTTGCGATGAGGGAGGTGAAATATTTTTGTTTGGCACAATGCAGGGCAGTTTGATAAGTCCTGAGCATAAATTTGTAGTGGAGAAAGTCTGCAGGTAGCTTCGACTTCCTCCACAGACGCTCCGCACATCTGGAACATCGCTGCAGATGGCGAGTCTGAGGCGTGTGCCAAGGCTGCGGGCGTCTGACTCTGGTGGTGCGGTGTGTGAGCGGTGCCAATGTGTCCAGGGTGGTGGAGAGAGTTTCATTATATTGTTTGGACGCCAGGTCAGGGCAGGAGAGGGAGGAGATTGGGGGCAGTGAGGACTGTATGGTGTCTGTGAATTCCTGAGTGTTCATGGAGTGGATATTTCTGAACGGGAGACGGGCAGGTGTGTCCAGAGATGGGTGAGAATTAGTAATAGTGAAGGAAATAAGATTGTGATCAGAGAGAGTGTAAGGAGAATTATTAAAGTTAGAGATTGAGGAATGGTTACAGAAAACCAGATCAAGAGAGTTCCCATCCTTGTGGGTGGGAGAGTTAGTAAACTGCGAGAGGCCTAGAGAAGAGGTTAGTGAAAGGAACTGAGAGGCAGAGGGAGACATGGGGTCATCAATAGGGATGTTAAAGTCACCCATGATGAGAGTGGGTATTTCAGTAGAGAGGAAGTGAGGGAGCCAGGCAGCAAAATGATCCAGAAACTGGCGGGGTGAGCCGGGGGGTCTGTACACAACCGCGAGTCTGAGGGAAAATGGCTGAAAGAGTCTGAGGGTGTGGACCTCAAAGGAGGGGAAAGTGAGTGAGGGTGCAGGAGGAATGACCTGGTAAGTGCAGTGTGGAGAAAGAAGTATGCCAACTCCTCCACCCGGCCTGTTCTCAGGTCTGGGGGTGTGGGTGAAGTGTAGGCCACCATAGGTGAGAGCGGCAAGGGAAGCGGTGTCAGAGTGCTGGAGCCATGTTTCAGTGAGAGCGAGGAGATTGAGGGAGTTGGAGAGGAATAGGTCATGAACAGCAGTGAGTTTGTTACCGACAGATCTGGCATTCCACAGAGCATATTTCAAAGGGACTGGAAAAGACATACAGCGAATAGCAAGCAGGTTAGCAGGGTTTCTATGGGAGGAGGTAGGATGAGCAGTAATGGAGGGTGGGCCGGGGTTAGGAGAGATGTCACCTGCAGCAAGAAGCAGGAGAAAGAAAAGATACAGCAGATGGTTCAGTGATGAGTATGAGCGGCGTTTGTGCAAGATTATGTGAGCAGGTGGTTTGTGATATTTGAAAAGGGAAAGGAGAGTGTGTGATGAACACATGGGTGAGGGAAGGAGAGAGGCGCTGATGTGGATAAGATTCTCAGGGGGCATAACTGGGTGGTAAGCCAGGAGGTAGATGGCTGCAAGATAGACAGCAATAGTGAGCATGGTGAATAGGGTGTTTTTTTAAGAAGCCTAGATACTTACAAGAAAAGGCGTTCCTCCTAGCCCCCTTCGGCCCACTTCCGGTCTAATTTCGGTCTTATTTCAAATATCTTGTTTCAGATATCTCACTTTCATATCTGGTTCACTTACAGATATGGTTCACTATACTGACCCAAGCTTACTAATTTATACTATGTGCAGTTCATTGATATAAATCAGTGGGCCCAGCTGCCAGCAATGGGTGGAGTTACAAATAAGCCAGCAGAGGAGATGCTACAGGGGCAGAATGTCGGGTCACTAGCAATACAAATAAACACAGGGTGATTATTCAGGACAGAGATTGGGAGAAATCTATGCATTCACATACCAGAACACAGCACAGCAATTATACATATACAGCAGAGACAAATGATGGGAGGTGTAGTCCACTATTCACAATTCAACATACAGATATGGTTCACTACTCTACATGGCTATACTAACCCAAAATGTGGTTTAGCAGATGAATCCTTTAGTGCTTTAGCGGATGAACCCTACGGTATCCTTAACTCAAATATTTTAGGATTGGGTGGCTGGCTAAGTATTAAAGGAAATGGGGGTGCTGGATAACATTGCTACAGATAAATTGCTATGAAACTATTTGGGTATGATAGTACCCTAGAATGTTAATACTACAACTAAAAAGGGGACATCAGCACCAGGCTTTCACTTAATACCCAGTTATGACACTTCAAAAACATGGAATTGTAGTTGATGACTCCACTTGTAATTAACTCCCTTCTTTAGTCTTTAAGAAAAAGTTTCTGGACTGTATAAGTATATCTTAGGCCCCATTCACATACAATTTCTGACCCCCGTTTATGGTATCCAGTTTGATACCGCAAAAATGTATCCTGATAGATACCATGATGGGACAGTAAAGGGGATATTTGTCATAGTGTAATTAGGACTATGCAGTGGTATCTGTTGAGATACCATAAAAATATATCTTGACGGATACCACAAATGGGGGCCAAAAACGATATGTGGATGAGACCTTATAATGCTTCTGCAATATTTAAGTTCATGCCCCTAACTGTTCACTTTTCCTCATTATATTATAGTCTTCTGTCAGCAGGGTTCCCACCACTTACCCTAAAGCCCCAATATCTCTCTCTCCACATAGGAAGCTTAGGTATTTGATTGAAATGGTATTACCTACATTTGTAACATGGAGAGATCAAAAACAAAAAATTTTTTTTGCAGAATACCTAGAGGCCTTTGTGTTCCTTCCTTTGTGGGTTCTGCAGTCTGAGGACTTGTTGAGTAATCAAATATAAAAGATCCAGCCCATGCTCCATAGTTATTACTTGTGATCCCGTTCCTCGTGGATCCAGTGTAACTGGCCTGACCTGGTGCCTTCTGCACTGTGACTTGGCCTCCATCTCTGGGTATTATTCCAGCATGGATAGCGGCTCGACAGATGGAGGAATCCTAAGAGAAATTATAGATGCAATATTTAAGGGACTTTAAGCACATGGTTGTCTTGATCTATTTTCAAGGTATTATCTTACGTCTGTATAGACAACCGTCCCCCAAACAGATCTTCCATTAGTCAGGCAATCAGTGGGACAAAAAACACTAAGAAATAAAAAATATATATACTTGACCTTAGAAATTGTTCCAGTAATTTGTTTTTTAGATACACTTTTTCTTAGTAAAATGTATTGGCATTGAAATAAAAGTCTGCAGGGATTCTTACTGTGTGGAAGATCCTGTTATGTCCCTGGCTGATGTTGTACAAGACGCCGTCACTGCAATGTAATGTGAACAGTTGTATGAGATGTTTTATGGAGTTATCATCAGCAACTACAGAGTCAGGATTGTGCTTTTTCTGTTTTTAATAAAGGTTGATTTATAGATAATTTACACTAAATATGCGGAGGTTGCATAAAGTTACCTTGTAATCAATTGACATAACAATATCAGCAGCAAACTAGATTGGAATACGTTGAAAAAAAACATTCCTGCTTTAAAAAAACATGAAAGTTTTTTGAGGATCTTAGTTCACACTTTTGCGCAAAACTGCTTAAGCCCACCTTCGACTTCAACGAGACCTCAATGCAGGTGGGTCCTACACTACATTACACTAACGTTATATTTCTCTGTGGCCTGTCCAGACCTAACTTTCAGAATGTGAAGGCACCAGCTACTGAATACACTGCACTGATTTAAAAGCCTGTGAGGATGGGTTGAGTGCAAAAAGCCAAGATAGAGGCAGCCATTCCCCCCTATATACAATTCAAAAACAACATTTGGTTCAGTACATCCAAAAAAACCTGGCTTGCTGTGTGGGAGGCATTGAGTGGCTCAGAAAGGGGAAGATCTCTCCTTGAGGAGAGCACCGAACGAACGGCTTGTAGAGTTATGTTTTGCCTTTTCGCTCTCTACTAATCATCTGCATATCACAAGGCATTATGGGAAAGGGCTGAGAAGCCCAAAGCGCCCTCTGTTGGATGTAACAAATCAGCCACTCAATGCCTCCCACACAGCAAGCCAGTATCTTCTCTGCTTTGCACTGATGAGGGACAAGGATCCTGAAACAGCGTTGTCTGCAAATGAGAGATACTGGCTTGGCTGGGTCAAAAGCAAATTGAGGATTTGTTACATCCAACAGAGGGAGCTTTGGGCTTCTCAGCCCCTTTCCCATAATGCCTTGTGATATGCAGATGCTTAGTAGAGGGTGAAAAGGCAAAACATAACTCTACAAGCCATTCGGTGCTCTCCTCAAGGAGAGATCTTCCCCTTTCTGAGCCACTCAATGCCTCCCACACAGCCAGCCAGTATCTTCTCTGCTCTGCACTGATGAGGGACAAAAATCCAGAAACAGCGTTGTCTGCAGATGAGAGATACTGGCTTGGCTAAAAAAATCCTTTTTGCTTTCTCAAGACTCCGTGGGTCAAAAGCAAATTGAGGATTTGTTACATCCAACAGAGGGCGCTTTGGGCTTCTCAGGCCCTTTCCCATGATGCCTTGTGCCCTGTAAAGTAGTCAGCATAGGGATCTGCTAATGTTTTCATGTTGCTTCATTGTGTTTTGCTGGGGGGCAGCTTTTCTTTTATGGATCTGTATTTACAATGTATAAGTCAATGGAGGCTGAACTACTGGAATACGAATCTATGAATATATGAATATAATACAGCTCAATAATATGTTTTTCCATTAGCAAAGCACTGGAAAGGCAAATGATCTTCTCTAGCCAGAAGAATACATGCTATGTTTATTGATTAGTTGCCACATTTGGTTATGTATTTCTAAGGCTATGTTCACAAGGGGGAAATTGGGGCACATTTTGCGGACTATTTTGCACTCAAATACAAGCTAAATGCACCCCAGTCATTATGGTTATCCACAGTTCTCATAGAGAACTATGGATTACGCCTCCTCTCCCCGGGCGTACAATACGCCGCGCGGGGAGATAAGTGACATGTCATTTATTCACGCCGCCTAAGCGCCACGAGCAACGACAGTCTATGGGGCCGGTGGGTTGCCGACCCCCTAGCATCGCGGGAGTATGCGCCGATCGGCGCGAGCTCCCGAACACCCGACATAATTGCAGAGTGTACTATATGCCCTGCAATTAGCCGTGTGAACTTAGCCTAATAAGCATCACTCACTGTACAAATAAAGGAGCACATTTCATAATT